>PVIU01005954.1:0-64378 GCA_004026605.1 Ondatra zibethicus
ATAGAATCCAAGAACACATCAGAACCATCATCCACCATGACCAAGTCGGATTCATCCCACAGATGCAGGGATGGTTCAACATACGAAAATCTGTCAACGTAATCCACCATATAAACAAGCTGAAAAGTAAAAACCACATGATCATCTCATTAGATGCCAAAAAAGCTTGTGACAAAATACAGCATCCCTTCATGATAAAAGTCTTGGAGAGAGCAGGGATACAAGGAACATACCTAAACATAATTAAGGCAATATACAGCAAGCCAAACAGCCAACATCAAACTAAATGGAGAGAAACTCCCAGCGATTCCACTGAAATCAGAAACAAGACAAGGTGGTCCACTCTCTCCATACCTGTTCAATATAGTTCTTGAGGTCCTAGCTAGAGCAATAAGACACCAAAGGGAGATCAAGGGGATCCAAATTGGAAAAGAAGTCAAACTCTCACTGTTTGCTGATGATATGATAGTTTACACAAGTGATCCCAAAAATTCTACCAAGGAACTTCTACAACTTATAAACACATTCAGCAATGTAGCAGGATACAAGATTAACTCAAAAAAATCAGTAGCCCTCCTTTACACAGATGATAAAAGGGCTGGGGAAGAAATCAGAGAATCAACACCCTTCAAAATAGCCACAAAGAGCATAAAATATCTCAGAGTAACTCTAACCAAACAAGTGGAAGACTTGTATGACAAGAACTTTAAATCTCTGAAGACACCAGAAAGTGGAAAGACCTCCCATGCTCTTGGGTAGGCAGAATTAATATAGTAAAAATGGCAATCTTACCAAAAGCAATCTACAGATTCAACGCAATGCCCATCAAAATCCCAGCAAAATTCTTCAAAGACCTCGAAAGAACGGTACTCAACTTCATTTAGAAAAGCAAAAAACGTAGGACAGCCAAAACAATCCTGGGCAAGAAAAGAACTTCTGGAGGCATCACAATCCCTAACTTCAAACTCTACTACAGAGTACTGAAAACAGCCTGGTACTGGCATAAGAACAGACAGAAGGACCAATGGAACCGAATAGAAGACCTGGATATCAATCCACACATCTTCGAACACCTGATCTTTGATAAAGAAGCAAAAAATATCAAATGGAAAAAAGAAAGCATATTTAACAAGTGGTGCTGGCATAAATGGATATCGACATATAGAAAAATGAAAATAGATCCGTATCTATCACCATGCACAAAACTCAAGTCCAAATGGATCAAAGACCTCAACATAAAGCCAGCCACACTGAACCTTATAGAAGGGAAAGTGGGAAGTACACTTGAACACATTGGCACAGGGAACCACTTTCTAAATAGAACCCCAGCAGCACAGACACTGACAGAAACAATAAATGGGACCTCTGAAACCGAAAAGCTTCTGTAAAGCAAAGGATACGGTCAACAAGACAAAACGACAGCCTACAGAATGGGAAAAGATCTTCACTAACCCCACATCAGACAAAGATCTCAAGAAATTGGACACCAAAAGATCACATAATCCAATAAAAAAAAATGGAGTACAGACCTAAATAGAGAAATCTCAACAGAGGAATCTAACATGGCTGAAAGACACTTAAGGAAATGTTCCACATCTTTAGTCATCAGAGAAATGCAAATCAAAACAACTCTGAAATTCCATCTAAAACCTGTAAGAATGGCCAAGATCAAAAACACTGATGAGGGCTGGAGAGATGGCTCAGTGGTTAAGAGCACTGGCTGCTCTTCCAGAGGTCCTGAGTTCAATTCCCAGCAACCACATGGTAGCTCACAGCCATCTGTAATGAGATCTGGTGCCCTTTTTTGGCCAGCAAGCATACAGACAGAGCATTGTATACATAATAAATAAATAAATCTTTTAAAAAACAAAAACACTGATGACAACTTATGCTGGAGAGGTTACGGGGGAAAGGGAACACTTCTGCATTGCTGGTGGGAATGCAAGCTGGTACAACCCCTTTGGATGTCAGTGTGGCGATTTCTCAGAAAATTAGGAAACAACCTTCCTCAAGACCCAGTAATATCACTTTTGGGTATATATCCAAAGGATGTTCAATTGTGCCACAAGGACACGTGCTCAGCTATGTTCATAGCAGCTTTGTTTGTCATAGCCAGAACCTGGAAACAACCTAAATGCCCCTCAATCTAAGAATGGATAAGAAAAATGTGGTACATTTACACAATGGAGTACTACACAGCAGAAAAAAATAACGACAGCTTGAATTTTGCACAAAAAAGGATGGTGCTAGAAAACATTATTTTGAGTGAGGTAACCCAGACACAGAAAGACAATTATCACATGTACTCACTCATAGGTGGTTTTTAAACATAAAGCAAAGAAAGCCAGCCTACAAACCACAATCCCAGAGAACTTAGACAACAATGTGGACACTAAGAGAGACTTACATAGATATAATCTATATGGGAAGTAGAAAAGTATAAAAAGACAAGTTCTCCTGAGTAAATTGGGAGCATGGGGACCTTGGGGGAGGGTTGAAGGGGAGAGGGGAGAGGCAGGGAGGGGAGTAGAGAAAAATGTAGAGCTCAATAAATGCTTTTTACAAAAAGGAAAATCAATTTTAAAAAAAGGAAAGAACAAGCTATAGTAGAGAGGATACTTGAACTGGCCTTCGCCTGTAACCAGTGGTGTACAACTTAATTGCCATCATAGAAGCTTCATCTAGCAACTGATCGAGCAGATGCACAGATCTACAGCAGAACAATAGGATGAGCTAGAGATGTAGGGGCGATAATATGAGCAAAGGGGTCATGCCCACTGAAACGGCTAGCCCTAGTTTGTCAGCGCTAACTGGCACTGCACTGACAGCAGGGGAAAGTCAAGTACATGTTACATACATGACGTTGTGGGTTCAATTACAAGCACTATACAGAAGGAAAAAAAGATAATAATCAGAAACCCTCCCAGGCTACATTATCCACACAAGACACAGAAAACCTCACCAGAGTTCAGAATCCATAGGCTGAGGCAGGGTCTAGAAGGTCTAGTGCCTAGCACACACAAGGGCAGGAAATCCACATAAATGGACTATTAATAAGAAAAGCATGTTACATCATGATACCTCCATTCTAAAATAGCAGAGAAGATACAAACTTAAATCAGCAATGAATACTAGGAAAGAAAAGACATACAGAATAAAGTTACTACAAAATGCTTTCTGGGAAAATGTAAACATGGTTGAGAGGTTAGATTAAATACAGTAAGTTGCTGGAACAATCAAAATGAGACAAGGAAGGCTTCAGTGGGACTCCAAGACACGTGACACCCTGAGAGATTTATGATGACAGCATAGAAGAAAGAATCAAGTTCTAAAAGTACAAAAACTCATTAACAGAAAATTTTTCAGAACTGGAAAAAGATGTCAATCCAGATACAGGGTGTTTAGAACATCGAAAGACAGACTAGAAAAGAACTGGCCCTCATCACGATTAGAACCCTAAACACACACAAGAAGGGCACTATCTCAACAGCAGCAATAAACGCCATGTCCCAGAAGGCAGACCTGGCAGAACAACAGCAGATTATTCAACTGAATAATTTAATAATTTAAATAATAATTTAAAAGCCAGGAGGACCTGGCAGATGTATTTCAAGTTCTGACTCAACTGCCAACCCTGACTGTTATATTCAGCAAAACCGTCTGTTATAACTGAAAGAAAAATAAAAAAACTGTCCACTATAAAAATAGGTCAAAGGAATGCAAGACCACTAACCCAGCTCCACAGAAAATACTTACAGAAATCTTTTGGACTGAACAAAAAAACAAATACATCCACAACCCCACAGGAAAAAATAAAGCTCACTAGAATAATAGGTAAGCAAGAGAGGAAAAAAAAAGAAAAGAAATTACAAACTCAACAAATAGCAGGAATTAATATCCACTTTTCAACAATAACTGAGTATTAAAAATCTCAATTCCCCAACCAAAATACAGAGGCTCCCACAGCACTGAACTCCTCAAGCACCTGCAGTCACACGCACAAAACCACACACAGGTGTGGGCCCGCAAAATAAAAAAAATAAGAATAAATCTTTGAAGAAAAGGGCACAGACTTGTAGACTGGATCAAAAAACAGGAGCCATCTACTTGTTGTCTCCAAGATACAGATGTCATACAAAAGTCAGATGTCACCTTAGGGTGAAGGAATGGGAAAAGTTCCATGTAAATGGACCTAGGAAATAAGCAGGTGTCACTGTTTCAGCAGCTGACAACACAGATTTTCAACCGAAATTAGTGAGGAAATATACAGATAATGACTTCATCCTAAGGACTAAGAGGACGTTATGACCCTAGAAGTATGCCTCAAGCAGCTGCACCTGATGTCATAAGGATTAATACCAGACGTAAAGCCAGACTGACTGTAATGCCCAACTCTCACCAATTAACATGCCTCTCTAACAAAAAATGAACAGAAACATGCAAATTAAATGACATTATAGAGCAAATGGGTTTTTTTGTTTTTTGTTTTTTTTTTTTAGGTTTTTCGAAACAGGGTTTCTCTGTAGCTTTGGAGCCTGTCCTGGAACTAGCTCTGTAGACCAGGCTGGCCTCGAACTCACAGAGATCCGCCTGCCTCTGCCTCCTGAGTGCTGGGATTAAAGGCATGCGCCACAACTGCCCGGCTCTGTTTGGCTTTTTAGAGACAGTGTTTATCTGTGTAATCACCCTGACTGTCCTGTAGACCAGGCTGGCCTTGAATTCAAGAATCCACCTGCCTCTGCTTCCTGTGTGCTGGGATTAAAGGAGGCAGAGGCAGGTGGATCTCTGTGAGTTCGGGGCCAGCCTGGTCTACAAGAGCTAGTTCCAGGACAGGCTCCAAAGCCACAGAGAAACCCTGTCTCGGAAAAAAAACAAAAACAAAAACAAAACACAAAAACAAACAGAAAACAACAAAAAAGCCAGAGAGAGCTCAAATAAATAATGATGCATCTTAAGAGTACTCAAAAATGAAAGATTAAAAAACACCAAATCGGCTGGAGAGATGGCTCAGAGGTTAAGAGCACTGACTGCTCTTCCAGAGGTCCTGAGTTCAATTCCCAGCAGCCACATGGTGGCTCACAGCCATCTGTAATGAGATCTGGTGCCCTCTTCTGGCCTGCAGGCATACATGGAAGGAATGTTATATACATAATAAACAAATCTTTAAAAAAAAAAAAAAACAACCCAAATCAGTAGATGAAAAGAAATCAAGATCAGGGCAGAAATTAATTAAATGGAAACAAAAATAACAACACAAAGAATCAATGCAACAAGAAATTTGTTCTTTGAAAAGTATGATTGACAAACCTTCAGCCAGACTAGTCAAAAGACAAAGATTAATAAAATTAGAGACTCAGATAAAAGGAGAACCACTATAACAGATACAAACAAAATGCAGAAGATTACTAGGTTTTATCTGGAAAATGAACATCATAAATAAATAGAAATACAAATAAAAATAACCCCAAACATAGCAGTTAATTTTTTTTTTTTTTTGAGACAGTGTCTCTCTATGCAGTCCTGACTGTCCTGGAACTCTCTGTGTAGACCAGGCTGGCCTCAACCGCATAGATTCTCCTGCCTTTGTCTCCCAAGTGCTGAGATTCAAGGCATGTGCCACCATGTGTGGAAGTTAACTTTAAAAACAAAACAAAACAAACAATGTCAACCTGGAATGACAGCCTAAGGAAGATTATACAGTTAGACCCTTCTCCTCCACCTATGAGAAAGGTCACCTCCAAGTGGCTGTGAGCATCACTCCTAGGGCACAGCACTTAAGAGCTTTAGAGTCTCAGTTCTTGGGTTCTCCCATACCCATCCCTCCCTCCTTCCTTCAGGTATGCTTGAAGACTACAGAGAACCTCACACAGGGCCTTTAGCCCTCCAAGTACAAACACCAACTCTATCACAGAGCAGCTAAACTTCTTTCTGTTCTTGGGGTCCGAGAAGAGCTGTATAAACAGCTCATAAATTCAGGGTTCTCCCAGCGTTCTCTAAAACTGAGGACATGACTCAGTGCACCAGTTTACTGAAACTGGTCTTGTCCTCTTGTGCTTCTTGGGGAGAAAACTTGGGACTTTGAAATGATTTAAACATTAATTTCCGACAGGACTGAGAACAGAACCTAGGGAACTTCACATGTGCTGTGCTGGAGAGTTCAGTGTTAAGAGCACTGGCTGCTCTTCCAGAGGACCCAGGTTCAATTCCCAGCACCCACATGGCAGCTCATAGCTGCCATGTGTAACTCCAGTTACAGAGAATCTGATACCCTCACACAGATATACATGCAGGCAAAACATCAATATACATAAAATAAAATAAATCATTAAAAAACAATAAAAACTAGGAGCCAGGCAGTGTCTTTAGTCCCAGCACTCAGGAGGCAGAGGCAGGTGGATCTCTGTGAGTTTGAAGCCAGCCTGGTCTCCAGAGCAAGTTTCTGGACAGCCAGGGCTACACAGAGAAAACTTGTCTTAAAAAACAAACAAACAAAAAGCTGAGACCAGTGAGGTAAGTCAGCTGGTAAGCCTTGAGTGTGACAGAGGACACGTGCGATGTAAAGAAAGAACCCACTGACAAAGTTGCCCTCCTGTTGCCATGAGGTGTCAGCCAGAGCATATATACATCCATACATGCACAAAATAATACCGATGATGCGTTTTCCTTAAATTGCATTTAAAAATTAAAGCCCAGGATGGTGGCACAAACCTGTAATCACAGAACCCGGGGGCATAGGCAGGGTAAACAGGAACTCAAAGTCTAGTCCTAACACATACTGAATTCAAAGTCAGTCTGAGCTATGCAAGACTCTGTCTCAAAAAACAAACAACAAACAACAAAAACATGACTACATTAAAATCTGAAAACTAGCTGTTTATGAAGTTTAAATACACATCAAGTTATGCTGATTAAGCTCTGGTGGTTATATGTGGCTGGAAGATGGAAACAAAACAGGACTAGTTCTGAATCTTCAAACGAGTGTGACGGCCTAAGTCTATGAGCATGAAAAACTAGTAACGCTAGTAAATGCCCACTAACAAACCACCTGCCTAACTAGGTAGTGCCAGGGCCAGCAAGATGGCTCCAATGGCAAAGGTACTTGCTGCTAATGTCTGACAACCTGAGTTCAATCCCTGGAACACACAGGGCAGAAGGAGAGAAACAACTTCTGTAAGTTATCCTCTGACCCACACACATGCCTCGTACACTTACAAACACAATTAGGTACTTTAAAGAAATCTCAACTAGAAACTCTCAGTTACCTCCCCCACCCCCCAGCTACTTCCCCCTTCCCAGTTACTTTTCTATGCTGTGATAAAATACTATGAAAAAGACCAGTTTGTTCTGCCTCACAGTTCAAAGGTCCATATGTCTATCATGGTGAGAAACAGCCAGTCACATCACAACCAGAGAAATCAATGAAATGTGTCTTTCCGTCCCCTTTCTCCACTCATTACAGAGCCTCCTTCACTACGCTAAGCTTCCACTGCCCCAGACCACACCCTGCCACTACTGTGTCCTAGAAATCATGAGAACTTCTATCAGGCACTGTACAGACATCAGCAAAACCTTTCTTACAGTGACTTCTCAGGAGACGTGTATGCTGGTTGACTGAATATTCATTCCAGTCATCAGAGATTGATACTGGAATCAGAAAATCACAATTATCACAAGGAAAAATAAAACAAGGGGGAAAGTTAACTGAGCAAGCACTAGCCCTATCCCTGGACACAGAGTAACCTGTCTTCTTCTTACTAAATCTTTTCCATAAAGTAGTGTCTCAGTACAAATAACCTAGCCCCACAACCGACCAGCAGTGCTCAAATCAACCCTCTATAACTCAGTGTACATATTTAAAATGAAAGGTACACTGGGCATGATGGAAGACACCTGTGATCCCAGCACTTGAAGAGGCAAAAGAGGATCCAAAGTTCAAGGCCAGCTTGGGCTATGTAGTGAGACCCAGTTGTAAAAAGTGGGTAGAGGGCAAAGCGAGACTGACCTGAACATGTAAGGTGTTCGTCACATGAGCCCAGCGCATCTACAACACCATGCATGTTTGTACTATTTCCCACATTCCCCTGGAAGTTCCTATTTCCTCATCCAAAACCAGCATGTGGCTGCTTCAAGTTGAAACAGACCTGTCACAACACCCAAGATGCATTAAAGAGCTGAAGGTCATCCTTGACTACATAGCAAATTTGACGCCAGCCTGAACTACTTGAAAAAAACCACTCAATACCTGAATTTACTCTATAAATACTTGTAATTGGTTAATGATGGGGTTTTGGGCAGAATTTTTTTTTCCTACAGCACCACTAGTCATGAGCAAAAACTGGTACAGACTAGGAATGCCTTATAAGACAAGAATATTTCACTTAATACAGAGTAAAGTAAGTCAATAGAAAGTTTATTAATGTGTTAAAAGCTCCCACAAATCTGACTTTTTGTATCATAATTTTTTGTTTTTTTGTATCATAATTTTTAATGAAGAAAAATGATCAATTTATATAATTTGTATATTAATTTTCAAATAGAAATAAAAATGCAGCACTGAGAATTGTATGTGTGTACAAGTGTGCGTGTGTGCACAAACACACACACACACCCTGGGCTGTACATGTAGAGGTCAGAGAATAGCCTGGAGTTGGTTCTCTCTTTTCATCCTGTGGGTCCTGAGGATTAAAGCCAGGTCTTCAGGCTTAATGGCAGCTACCCTGCCCTGCTGAGACCTCTACCAGACCTTGAGAATTTTTTTTAAGCATTTGATTAGGTAGATATATGATTTATGATACAGTACATCTTCATACACTGGGCTACATCCTAGGAAAATCATGGTTGTCATAACGAGATGTTCCTAGCATCCAGTGAATAGGACTCAGGCACACTACTGAACACCCAATAGGGCAGGGAATATTCCCTTCACATGCAGGTAGTATGAATACGTATTATACGTTAATGGAAGATTTCTTTGATGAACCTAGCATGATATGCCAAGAACATGTATATTTAGTATGCACAGGCATACATGCAGGCAAAACAACATACACATAAAATAATGAAATACCATATGTTTTCAAGTAATGTGGAACAGGAGGACAAAGCAAACAGAGGAATGGCTGCTGCTGCTAAGAATACACATGGTTCAAAAATTTAGAGTGTGTCCTATTCTCTGGATTGGGGTCACTCAGCGGATGAGGAGTTCTCCAGACTTCTCACTGTGCCAGAGGGACTCCTCTATGGTCATGCTATGAAGGTTCTGCTGCTTGAGATCCTGTGAAAGTCACTGACTTAAGCCTGGTCTGCTCTCCTCCCTAGACAGTACATAGCAGTGGGCACGGCATTTCTGTCCACCAAAGCCACACTAGTCACCCCTCTCATGTATCATATGCTATCAAACATTGTCACATCCCCGATTTTAAATTGCGACACCATATAACATCAACTTTACCATTTTAACCACTGAGAATGCATAATACAGGGGTATTAATTATATCCTTATTGTGTGTGAACAGCTGAGCTGCTATTTTCAAAGCATTTTCATTATCTCAAACAGAAAACCTGTATCATTCAAAAACTTCTCGCTTCACCAATGTCCTTTTTAAAAAACTATAGTTAAAGACTTAGTAACTTTCAAGTTATGATATGCTGCCACCAGGTGGCGAGAGTGTCAAGGCTGCCCATGACAGGAACAGAGGGCAGGCAGTTTTACCTTCCCTAAAAATTAGAATAGTAACAGCATCTGCATAAGGAACCTTTCACTTCCCCTCAAAAACCCACTGTAGAGTATGGAGCATGGGTTGGTAGTAGAGTGACAGCTTAGTAGTGGTTTAGTCCTAAATGCCACCACAGAAAATAAAGAGAATGTTTAAAGACGGACAACTAAACTCATACAAACTTTAAAAAAATGAAGTTAGGGAAAATGTTTAAAGTAAAAAAAAAAATCTAAATTAGTGACTGTCACTGACTTAATAATCATCGTTTTGCCTAAGATTCAAAATTAATGAGTTTTAGTCTGGTACCAAATGATCCCCAATTTTGGGGGGTGTGGGAGCAGTTAACTGGAGAATGATTGTAGGGGTTGTGTTTGCTCAGCAAGTGTTCTACTACTGGGCCCTTTCTTGGCTTTGTTTCCGGTAGAGATACTGGGTGGCTGGCCTTGATAGTGATCCTCTGCTTCTTCTTCCCCAGATGCTGAGACTATCGGTAAATCATTCGATTCCTATGTTTTCTTTCTCTCTCTCTCTCTTTTTTTTTTTTTTTGGCTTTTCAAGACAGGGTTTCTCTGTAGCTTTGGAGCCTGTCCTGGAACTAGCTCTTGTAGACCAGGCTGGCTTTGAACTCACAGAGATCCACCTGCCTCTGCCTCCTGAGTGCTGGGATTAAAGGCATGTCACCACTGCCCACACTGGCCTCCAATTCAAAATCCTGCCTCATTCTCCCCAAAAGTTGAAATAATGGATAATGTCCAACTCTAAAGAATTTCTTTAACAGAAAAAGATCTGTTTCATGACATTGTTTTTTAATTTTAGCTTTAAATTCATATATTAGCACACATGACTCCAAATAGCCAAACAACCATGAGCAGAAGGAACAATACTAGAGGAAACACAACACCTCATTTCTGAATTATACCATAGTACTGTAGTAGTAAGTACAGCATGGTACAGACACAGAACATGAGATATGGACTAATGGGACAGAAATAAATCAACACAACTCTAGCGATCTGATTCTCAACAAAAGGGGCAGCAAGCACATCCACTGGGGAAAGCTAGTCTCTTCAACAGTGCTGGAAAACCAGATGTGAAGAAGACTGAAATTAAATTCCTATATAATTCAAAATGATTTAGAATGCTTTATTTTAAATCAATTCAAAATGTTCAGAGACAGGAAAACATTTCAGGAGAGAGGATGGGCAATGGCTGAATACAACTCCAGTAGCTCGGGAGATAATAGAGTGGCTGACAAATGGGGACAGCAGATTCAACAGTTTCTGCACAGCAAAGGAGACGTCAGAAGTGAGCAGACAGCCTACAGACCGACAGCAAAGTTTTACCAGCTATTCATCCATCAGGGAATTAATATACAAAATACAGAGAGAACTTTAAAAAATTTGCTTCAATAAAAAATAATTTAAGCAATAAATAGATGCTTCTCAAAAGAAACACAAATAGACCATAAAAGCGAAAAAGAAAAAAAAATGTTCAACATCTTTAGTCATGGGGAAATTGCAAATTAAAACTAAGCTGAGGACTGAGATGTAGTTAAATTGGTAGAGTGCTTACCTAGATGCAAAGCCCTATATTTGAACTCTGGTATATTAACTGGGCACAGTGTTTTAAGGTATATAATAGCAGCCCTATGAAGGTAAAGGCATTGGGGTCCCCAGTTCAAGGTCAGACTGAGATAGGTAAGATCCTGAGAACAGGACAGAGTAGCAAACACCTGGAATCCCAGCCTTGGGGAAGCTGAGGCTGGAGGATAGAAGCTGAAGGCCAAACTAGGCTATCATTACACCCTGTTTCATGAAACCTCAAAAAATAACACTCAGATTCCAACTCACCCCACTCACAATGGCTATTCTCAAGAAAACAAAAGAGAAACCAGGCGTTGTGGCCCCTGTTCATAATCCCAGCATTTGGAAGGCTGGGGCATGATGATTCCATGAGTTCAAGACCAACCTGGGTTATGAAATGAGATTGCTAAGTATATTGGCCTACGTCTGCAATAGGGAAGCTAAAATAAGAGGATTGCTTCAAGGTCAAGGCCAGCATGGGCTACAAAGTTAAGACCATTCCAAAAAGTCAAACAGGCGAGGAGATAGCTCAGCTGGTAAAGTGCTCGCTGCAAAAGTATAAAGACCAAATCTCCAGACCTTACAGAAAAAGCCAAGTGTGAGGTAACACTGGGGAGGCAAAGACAAACAGATCCCTAGGGTTAGCTTTCTAAGCTAGCCGGTAACAGACTGTTTGAGAAAATAAGGTGGATGGCTCCCAAGGCAAACTCTGGTACCATATGCATACATGCAAGCGCACACAGACACAGAGAGAGAGCGCGGGGGGGGGGGGGGCAGACAGACAGATAGACAAAGTCCTCATCAAAAATCATTCAATTTGGGAAAAATGGATGGACCTGAAGGTCATTATATTAAGCAAAATAAGACAACCTCAGAGAAATATATTTTCTCTCATATGTGAAACGAAGACTGTTTTTAAAGGCCATTAAAGTAGTGAGGGAACTATTTGGGGCCTGGGAGAAGGGGAGAAGGAAGTAGAGGGTAGAAAAGATCAAAGTACAACAATGAATGTATGAAAATACTTTCATAATAAATATAAGCTAGGAAGTCTAGAAATGTAACACAATGGTCCAGCACCTGCTTAACATGTGCAAGGCCTTGAATCCAATCTCCAGTACCACAAAAATAGAACACATCTATATACTAATAAACCTAGACATTGGGTTTGGAAGATGACTCAGTGGGTAAAGTGCTGAATGTTCAAGCTTGAGGACTTGAGTTTGAACTTCCAGAACCTATGTAGAGTCAGGACAGCAGTATAGTGATATTTTATTTGTGTTTTAGTAAATAAAGCTTTCCTGAAGATCAGAGTGCAAAGCTAGCCACACTAGTCAGCCATACAGGCCAGGCAGTGGTGGCACACACCTTTAATCCCAGCAGCCACATTATTTAGCCATAGCTGACTAATAGGTTAAGGAGGTGGTACACACCTTTAATCCAGCACTAGAGAGGAGTATAAAACAGGAGGAGACAGCTCTCACCCTCAGTCTTAGTCTGAGGATTCGTGGAGGCAGGACTGCCATTTAGATCTGAGGTAGAGGTAAGAGCTAGTCTCTGGGTTTTTATTATTCGTGCTACACGGCAGTGCATGTCTGTGATCCCGGCACTCCTATGACAGTACACTGTACTGCAGGCTGGCTTGGAATTCTCTATAATCCTTCTGCCTCAATTTACCAAGTGCTGAGATTATAGGTGTGAGTCACCGTGCCCGACTTAACCATTATTAACATTTACATTTTTACTGAGATGTAACTGGCACATCATAAACATTCACCCTGCTAAGCTTCACTAGTTTGTTATGTACATACATAGCTACATATTGCTCACAGCTAATTTAAGAGTATTTTCATCACCCCAAGAAGAAATGCCATACCCCATTACCAGTCACCCAACCTCTTCTCCGCCTTCTCCAGCAGCTGTGGGTGAACCAGTAGATATTTCTGCCACAGCAGATTTACCTATTTGGGACATTTTATATTAAGAAAAGCATATGAGATAGCAGGGGTTTTGTGCCTGGTTTCTTCCATTTAGCAAGTTTCAAAATTTATCCATGTTGTAGCATGTATCAAAGGCCTTGTTTGTTTTATAAATAATATTCCATAGAATAAACATACCACATCTTGGAATATCCAGTCACTAGCTGATAGACATCTGGGCTATTATGAATAATGATTCTGCAAACATTCATTTTTCATAAAATTGCACTTTCAACTTTCCTGTATCACACCTATGAGCAGAATTACTGGTCACAGTGTAACTGCTTAGCCTTTTGAGGAACTGCTCAACTGCTCCCCAAAGCAGCTGCATCACTTCACCCACCACAGGCAGCTAGAATGCTTACATTTCACGGCATCTTCACTAACACTGGTCTGTCTTTTCCAGCAATGCTAGTGGGTATGTAGTAGAGAAACAAATGCTTATAGTGTGACAGTATAGTAGTATATGCTCTTAGAGACACACACTGAGATATTTCTAGATGAGTGACATGGTATCTGAATTTGCTTCAAAACATAGAGTAAGGTTGAAGGAGTGGGTGGAGATGCAGATGAATAGAATTTTCAGTCCTGGGTGACAGATAAGGATGTGTCCTCCATATTTCTAAATTTCCATAACAAGTGCTATAATGTAACTGTATCATAAACAGATATGATTTCCATGCATTTTAAAACTCTAGAAAAACTATACAGTTTTATGCAGTACACACAATATATGACTGCAGGCACGTCAATGCTTTCTTTCATTATTATTTGTGTGTGTGTGTTGGCACTCATGCCATAGTTCACATTAGAAGTCAGAGGTAAGTTTGCAGAATTAGCTTTCCTTCCGTCTTTACATGGTTTCTGGGTGTCAAACTCAGGTCTGCATCATCAAGAGAGAGTAGGAGCCTTCATGGAACCATCTCACCAGCTAACAAATATTTTTTCTTTTAATTTTTAGTACATTTTATTTATACAGCTTGCGTACACATGTGTAGGTGAGTGTGGAGGTCAGAGGTGAACTTGGGTCCTGGGATTGAACTCAGGTCTTCCAGCTTAGTAGGGAGCGTCATCCTCTCACCAACTCCTCAGGCACTCTTCTTTAAACCCTTCTCCCTTCTCTCTCTCTCTCTCTCTCTCTCTCTATGTGTGTGTGTGTGTGAGAGAGAGAGAGAGAGAGACAGACAGACAGACAGAGTCAGGCAGGGTAGGAGCTCTATCCTTCTAGTTTACGATGAGAGACAGAAAGAGGGCTCTCCTACCAGTTCAGGATTCTTCTGCCTCAACCTTCTAAGAGCTACAATTACAGACATATGCTACCCACCTCTCGCTATTATATACTGATCTTAAATCCTCTATCTACATATCAGTTTTTCAAGGTTCCATAATGTGATGTTTTGATTGTCAACGTAAAACAACCTAGGAAGAGAATCTCAGTAAGGACTGTATAGACACTGACCTGTGGGAATGTGTCTATGGGGGATTCTCCTGATTATGTTCACTGAGGGGGGGAAACGTACCCACTATAAGTAGCACCACCATTCCCTGGGACAGAGGAAGTTTGTAAATGAGGAACGTGAACTGAGAACAAGCACAAGCACATTAATTCCCTCTGCTCTGCTTCTGACTGTGGATATCATGTGAAATAAACTCTTTCTCCCTTAAGTTGCCTTATCAAGGTACTATATCACAGAAACAGGAAAGAAAACTAGGATTTCTATTTATGCTGATTAACAAAAAGCATGTTCTTATCCAACAGCTACAAATGTGAACAAAACCAGGGCTGGAGAAATGACTCTGTGTTTAAGAGTATATACTGTTCTCCCAGGTACTGCTCTGTCAAGAGGAAGAAGAAAAAACTGAGGACTAGGGATATAGACCAGTGATAGTACATGGTCTAGAAGGCAAAAAGGCACTGGATTCAATTCTCAGAACCACAAGAGGGAGGGAAATGAGAATATAGGCACGGGGAAGGGGGCAGGAGGAAAGGAGGTTTGGGGGCCCAGTAAGAGCTTAAGAATGAACAGGAGCTAAGGTCTCAAATTGGGGAGGGGGACAGAAAAAATATTCGATAAGTTCAAATGCAATGGGGAGCTCCAGAAGTTTTAAGTAGGCATGTGACTCATTCTTTTAAAAGCTCTCCTTGGCTATCAGCAGAGGATGGAGACCAGAAAGTGGTATGTGGACCAGTTAAAAGGCTACTGCTGTAGTTCAAAGAGAGAGAGATGGAATGGAGGGATACAAGGTACTTTGTGTCTCTACAGAGTCCTGGCTGGCCTGGATCCTATCATCTTCCTTCCTTGGCATTCCCAGAGCTGGAATTACAGGCACACATCACCAAGCCCTGCAGTTTTTATATTTATATTATCTTGTACATGCCACATGTAAAAGTCTAAGGACAACTTGTTGGCAGTCAGTTCTTTCCTTCTACCACAAGAGATCCAGGTATTCAACACAAGTCATCAGGCTTAGGGACAAGCACCTTTACCCACTGAGCCACCATGTTGGCTTGTGAGGTGGAATGAAAACGACTTGGAGAATGATGTGATGATGGGGGGGCCAAGAATATTGTGGAATCCAAAACAATTCCCAGATTTCCAGCTTAAGCAACTGAGTCCCATATTCTGATGAAAGCACTAGGAAGTAGGTAGTCTGCCTGGATAAGAATAGTTTGGGACATGTTAAGTATGAATTTCTTGTAAAATACAAATTTGAAAATTCGCAGTATATCAGTGATATTTATATCCCTAGAAACAAATGCTATCGTCTAGAAAAAGAACATAGAAAAGAGATGAGGGCACAGGCCCAAGTCCTAAGAATGAGAAAATGATGGGGAGAAGAGACCACCGAAAATTTTATGCAAAAGTGAGAGAACTAGTGACGGGGGGACACCTCTGACCCCAGCCCTGGGAAGAAGAAGGTAACGAAGGGCTGAGTCTGAAGAGCAATCAAGGGTCTTCCACCAAGTCTGATGGCTTGAGTTTAATCTCCAGAACCTACATGGTGGGAAGTTCTGACTCCTGCAACTTTTCATCTAATTTCCACATGCATGCATGTGCATACAGACAGATAGATGAAGCTGGGCATGGCAGCACACACCTTTAATCCCAGCACTTGAGAGACAGAGGCAGGTGGATCTCCATGAGTTCAAGGCCAACTTGTTCTACAAATCAAGTTCCAGGACAGCCAGAAACCCTGAAATAAATTAAACAGACAGACAGATATCCAGTAAGAAGTGGCCTGGTGTCCCTCAGCTGGTGACTCAGCATCAGTGATGATAATAAAGAGCAGTTTCAGGGAAGGACTTCTGAGTCAAGACCAACCTGGCCTACAGAGTGAGTTCCAGGATAGCTAAGACTACAAAGAGAAACCCTGTCTCAAAAATGATCAAAAAAAAAAAAAAAGGAAAGGAAAAATCAAAACAAATGAAAATACATTTGAATCCAAATACTTGTAAATCTGGCTACATAAATGGCATGAGGCATTTAAAAACTCATCTTCAAAAAAGCATATGTATCATGAAAAAAACAGGATAAATAAGAACTCCAAATGATATTTACAAAAAAAAAGTAAAGACAGTAGAGAAATAGAGAGGCACTAAAATACTTGTCTTGAAATTATGAAGAATAAAAATAATACTTTTAGCTCTGCTCCCAACAAAGACAAAAACTTAGAAAGCCTCCATCTAAGTAAACCAATAACACATGCAAGATCCTCAAAATCATTAGTTATTAAAGAATACAAAGCCAGGTGGTGGTGGCACACACCTTTAATCCCAGCACTTGGGAGGCAAGTGGATTTCTGTGTTCGAGACCAGCCTGGTCTACAGAGTGAATCCAGGACAGCCAGGGCTACAAAGAGAAACCCTGTCTTGGAAAAACAATAACAAAAAGAAAGGAGAGAGAGAGAGAGAGAGAGATACAGACAGACAGAGAGAAAGAGAAGGAAAGAAAGGAGAAAGAAATCGAACCTTCATGTGTTGGTAAAGGAAGTACACAATTGCACAAATGTGTTAGGAGTCTGGCATCTCCTCAGGGTTAAATACAATTACCTTAACGTAGTAATTTTACTCCCAGGCATGTCAGTCATATAGGCACACATGAAAAATGATATGTAAATCTCCCACACAAATGCTTGCAGTAGCATTATTCACAAGAGTACAACAGTAGTTAAGATCTTTATATCCATTAATTGGTGGGTAGCTAGATAAAATGTGATCTATACATGTAATGAATATTTTTGGTCATAAAAAAAGGAATAAAGCACTGATGCTGTTCATAAAAGTACATATTTTTCAGATTCCATTTAC
Source organism: Ondatra zibethicus (assembly GCA_004026605.1). NCBI lineage: Eukaryota > Metazoa > Chordata > Mammalia > Rodentia > Cricetidae > Ondatra > Ondatra zibethicus. The sequence continues at coordinate 17,585 of PVIU01005954.1, forward strand.
AGAGAAGGTATAGGACAGGCAAATCTAAGGCCAGCCTAGGACCGCACCTAAGTGGAAAGTGAGTGTTGCTGGGTGAGGGGCTGCTTTGGGCAGTGAAAATGTGTCCTAATTAGAGAGGGGTGATAGGTATAGAAACTTCGAGTACACCAACACTGAATTATACTTTAGATAAATTAACTGTGTGGTATGGGAATTTAAAGCTAGATGTCAAGCCTACTGTTTACAGATTTGTTTTGTTTTGTCTTATTTTTTGAGACAGAGCCTTGCTCAGGATACCCAGAATCCAAGATCCTCGCCTCAGCCTCTGAGTGCTACCATATACAGCCAAAGTGTTAACTATTTTAAGAGTGAGGCGGTGGTGGCGCACGCCTTTAATCCCAGCACTCAAGAGGCAGAGGCAGGCGGATCTCTGTGAGTTCGAGGCTAGCCTGGTCTACAAGAGCTAATTCCAGGACAGGCTCCAAAGCTACAGAGAAACCATGTCTCAAAAAACATTTTTGGGGCTGGAGAGATGGCTCAGTGGTTAAGAACACTAGCTGTTCCTGCAGAGGACCAGGGTTCTAGTCCCAGCACCCACATCACTCACAACTGTCTCTAACTCCATTTCTAGAGATTCAACACCTGGTTTTCTCTGGTACTGCTTGCATGTGGTAAATCGATACAAATGCAAGCAAAACACCCACACACACACAAAATAAAAATAAATCAATCATTTAAAAAAAACTAAAGAAAAGAAATAATTCAAGAGCGGGTTTTTGTTGTTTGGTTGGGTTTTGTTTGGGGGTTGTTTGGTTTGGCCTTCCAGTACTGGGTGTAAATTTGGGTCTCCATGCATTCCAGGAAATCACTCTACCACTGAACCATACTCCCAGCCTAGAATAGACTCTTCTTTCTAGTTTTTTTTAAAGCAAATTTTTCTAGCCTTTTATTTTGTTTTAATTAATTTACGAGCTTTTTATTTTTCATTTATTTTTGGTTTTTCAAGACAGAGCTTCTCTGTAGTTTTGGAGCCTGTTCTGTCCTGGAACTTGCTCTGTATACTAGCCTGGCCTCAAACTCACAGAGATCTACCTGCCTCTGCCTCCCGTCTTTTCTAGTTTTTGAGAAAGGTCTCACTATGTACCTTGGCTGGCCTGAAATTAGCTATTAAAATCAGGCTGGCCTTAAAATCAGAGCTCTATCTGGCTCTGCCTCCCAAGTGCTGGGATTAAAGGAGTGTACCATAAGAATAAATTCTTTTTTTTTTTTTTTGGTTTTGTTTTTTTGAGACAAGGTTTCTCTGTAGCTTTGGAGCCTGTCCTGGAACTAGCTCTGTAGACCAGCCTGGCCTCAAACTCACAGAGATCCACCTGCCTCTGTCTCCCAAGTGCTGGGATTAAAGGCGTGTGCCATCACCGCCTGGCAAGAATAAATTCTTTAAAAATAATCATTCAGGGGCCGACAAAATGGTTCTGTGGGTACAGGGACTTGTCACCAAGCCTGGTGACCTGAGCTTAATCTTCAGCACTCGAATGGTAAAAGAAAAGAAGCGACTCCTACAAGCTGTCCTCTGACCGCCACACTACGTCATGGCAATCAAAGGCACAAGAATACACAAACATACCTAAAATAATTTTTTTGAATTAAGTAAAGGTAGTTATTTAAAAACCAGTAATAGGACTCTATTCTGCTGTCTGGTTGCCATGCGAGCTGTTCTACACTGCCGACCCTCCCCATGACAACAGATTCTGACATGCTCACAAGCATATCTTAAGGTAGCTATCAAAAGCAAACAGGTGCAGGTCTGTAATTCCAGCACCTGGAAGACAGGGCATAAGGAGTACCTCAAGTCTTTGTTTTTTTGTTTTGTTTTGTTTTTTGAGGTAGGGTTTATGCTGGAACTCACTATGCGGATCAGATTGGCAGCAAACTCATAGATCTGCCTGCCTTGTCTCTTGCCTGGCTGAGAAGTGCCTAAAGACTGAACTTCAGAGGATGCCAGCTCTGTTCTCAGCACCCACATCAGGCAGTTCACTTAGACCTGTAAATCCAGCTCCAGTGAATAGGACTCCCTCCCTCTTCTAGCAGGGGCACACCTCTAATCCCAGAACTCAGGAGGCAGAAGCATGTAGAAGCAGGTGGATCTCTGTGAGTTCAAGTTCCAGACCAGCTGGAGATACATAGTGAGACCCTGAAACTCTGCCTTAAAAAAGAAAAAAGATAGAAAAAGGAAAAGAAACTGAATTAAATAAACTAAACTAAGAGATGGATACTACCTCTCACCATCAAATATTTTTCTATGAAATATTTCCTACCAAAATCCTAATTACCAGTAATGGCATGAAAAGGCATCTCTCATGAATACATATCAAAACCCCAAATACCAATAAGTAAATCCAGAATTATTAAGACTTACTCCAGAAATTCTGAGGCAATACCATATTGAAAATAAAATTCAGCATGCAAATAGCTCAAAAGACAAAACAATAAGGGGTGGGTAATTAGAAGAGAATGTGGCCAAACTGAGAAAAAAACCAGTATAAATAAAAACTATCTTTCATTTGTCAGGCTTCAGCCCCAGTCCGTCCAGCACGCTCAAGAGACCAAAGTTATAGTCCAACTGCAAGGGCAACCTAAGAAAACTCTGATGACCAAAGTTAAACAAAACATTCCCAAAAATTCAGGATATCAACTCAGTTTAGAGCCAGGAATAGAGTACACACCTATAACCCTAGCACTCAAGGACCGTCAGGTAGAACAGGAGGATCACAAGTTTGAGGCCAGCCTGGGCTACACAGATTCATTTTTTAAATTAGTTAATTTATAAAAATCAACATACTTATCTAACTGCAGGATTCAAAAGACATGATGAAAAATTCCTGTTAAAAGCAATAATAAAGCCAGGTGTTGGTGGTGTATGCCTTTAATCCCAGCACTCAGGAGGCAGAGGCAGGCAGATCTCTGTGAGTTCAAGACCAGCCTGGTCTACAAAGAGAATTCCAGAGCTGTTACATAGCGAAACCCTGTCTTGAAAAAACAAAAGGCAATAGTAAAAGATATTATAACATTAACATTAACAAATGTGAATTACAACTACAAAACTCACTAATACACTATGGCATGTTAAAAACATATAGAGAATCAAGGCACTAGACAAAAGACTCAGCAATGAGAAAATGTTAACCATTTCTTACAATGGTCTGGGAGTATAGCTTAGTTACTAGATTTCCTGCCTAGAATGGAAGAAGGCCTGGGCTGAACCCTCAGCACTGGATCAACCAGGCACAGTGGTGCACATCTGTAATCCCAGCACTTGGGAGGTGGAGGCAGGGCGATCAGGTATATACTTCATACTCCACTGCACAGCAAGTTGATGTGAGTCTGGACTATTAAAGCCTGGCCTTAATATTTTTGTTTTTTGAGGGGGAGGAAGGATAGGGGAATGCCTCAGTGAGTATAGTACTTGCTTTGTGGTGGAAGCAGAGGACAATCTGTGGGTAGTTTTGGCCATAAGCCCAACAACCCAAATTCAATCCCCAGGATCCACACGGTGGCGAAAGAACTCCTACTAGCTGTCCTCTGACCTCCACATCCTATGACATGTGGCACTCATATATGTATAGCACACAGACACACAAAGAAATGTTTGGGGAAAAAAAAAGAAGTAGTACAGGACTGGAAGGGTCTCCATGGTGGAGTGCTTACCTGGCATGGTGAAGCTCTGGACTGGACTAGGAGAGGACAAACCACAAGCATAAATACACACACAAAAGGAAAATGTTACACAAGAAGCCCAGGCAGAGAGGTGGCTGGGCTGGGGTAGTGCCTGCCTCAAACAGTTCGATCCCAGCACCAAAGAGATCAATATGGTATGACATGTAATCTCAGCACCTGGAAGGTGAATTCAGGAGTACCAGAATCTTGATGTCACCTTCAGCTATATATGGAGTTCAGGGCAGCCTGGACACATAGGAACCTATCTCAGATAAATACATAAAGTCACACCCTCCATAACCCTGGCTCTTCTCAGAAGTTACAACCTTTGGGCCAGGGATAATGTCTCACACTTGTAATCCCAGCACTGAAAAGGCAGAGACAGAAAGACTGACAGAGTTCAAGTCTAGCCTAGAATAGCTACACAGTGAGATCCAGGCCAGGCTGCGCTATAGTCTCTCCCCAAAATAAGAATAAGAATCCATCATCTTAAACAGTGGAAATGGAACCTCTTTGTTGGAAGCCTAATTTCCCAAAAAATACAAGTATTACTCACCCCCTCATGAGCAGGAAGAAATATGCAACACATTCTACCTTTAATTTCTTGCTATCTCAAAACCTGCACCCTGAGCCCCCACCCCTCAACTTTTCCCTTTGCCTCCCACATTTTCCTCCATGCTCTCAGATATGCTCTATGCAAAACACTTTCTGAGGAAGGCTGCGGGTGAACCGCACACACTTGTGCCTAAGAAACACCTGCACAGCCTCACAGTGCAGTCTGCTTCATTCCTAGAACCTGCTTTCTGAAGCACTTGCAGTCTCACTTCCGGCTCCTAGCAGCCCCCTGCCCTTCCCCAGTGCAGTGCAGCCCCTCTTTGGTTCCCAGGCACAGCAAGTAACATGGTAAAGGGTTGGTTGGGGCCCAGGCCCAATTTGATTTGCTCTCCCTTTTTAAAGCAACCTTAAGAATTAAAATCTCTAAATCTTTCTTTCATATAAAACAAGGGAATTTATTAGTCTTAAAATAAATTTGGGCCTTGGGTTTTTAATTATGTAATATTAAGAAAAATAATACCAAATAACGTTATCGCAAAAGGAAACATCTTTATATCTCAACTGTGTTATTAAATAATTTCGGTATGGAGCTGGTGAAGTGGCTCACTAGGTAAACTGGCTTAGCTCAGAGTATAAACTCTAACACCATCCCTACTACCCTTGCCACCAAGCCTGAGTTTGATCCTTGGGACTCACACGGCACAGGCCGTCCTCTAACTCAGGTGCACACATAGACAGACAGATGGACAGAAGGAATTAAAAATAAAAATATTCTGATATGGTAGTTCATTTCTACCCACATCTTACACCTTCAAACTTCCCCAACAGCTCCAGAAAAGTCTGTCAGGATTACTGCTGGAGATGATGAAAAAGCTCAGCAGGTAAAGGCACTTGACAGGAAAGTCTGGAAACCTGAGTTCCATTCCCAGAACCCATGGAGAGGTGGAACGAGAGAACAAACTCCACAAAGTTGTCTCCTGACCACACACACACTGTAGCACATTCAACACACACACACACACACACACACACACACACAAATAATAATAACTTCTAAACTTTATGAGTGCAGCTCTTATTTGTACATGTGTGTAGGCTCTCATGCAGAGGTCAGAGGAAACTTGGAGGAATTGATTCTCTCCTTCCACCATTTGACTTCTAGGAATCAAATTCATCTCATCAAGCTTAATGGCCAGTGCCTTTTTCTTTATCCTTTTTAAAATGGTCCTAATTTTAATTTTAAAATATGAATAAAAATAAAATAAACTTTAAAAATAACGTTTACAGAGGGCATAGTTGCACACACATTTAATCCTAGCACTCAAGAGGCAGAGGCAGGCAGATCTCTATGAGTTCAAAGCCAGTCTGGTCTACAGTGAGAGTTCCAGGACAGCCAGGACTACGCAGAGAAACCCTATCTTGAAAAAACAGAACAGAACAAAAAAAGAATCTGTAACAGGTACAAGTGATAGACATCTGTAATCCCAGCACAGGGAAGGCAAAAGCAGAAAAACTGAGTTTGAAGCTGGCCTAGGCTACCTAGCAGATCTTTATCTCAAAAACAAAATCAGGGGGCTGGAGAGATGGCTCAGAGGTTAAGAGCACTGGCTGCTCTTCCAGAGGTCCTGAGTTCAATTCCCAGCAACCACATGGTGGCTTACAACCATCTATGATGAGATCTGATGCCCTCTTCTGGCATGCAGGCATACATGGAGGCAGAATGTTGTATACATGTAGTAAGAGGCATGTGGGCTGCGTCCTTTTGCCCAGCTCCTGGCCGCTGAAATAATTACACAGAAACTGTATTTATTTAAACTCTGCATGGCCCATTAGTTCTAGCCTCATTTTAGCCAATTTTTACATCTTGATTTAGTCCATTTTTAATAATTTGTATTTACCACGAGGATGTGGCTTACCAGCATGAGTCTAACAAATGTCCATCTTGGGCTGGAGAAGCATGGCATCTGTCACACTTCCCTTTCTCCCAGCATTCCATCCTGTCTACTCCGCTTACCTGATTTCTGCCCTATCAAAAGGCCAAGGCAGTTTTTTTTATTTAACCAATGAAAGCAATACAAATGCAGAAGCACCTCCTACACCATATATACGTAATAAATAAAGTCTTTAAAAAAAAAAATCAGGGCTGAGAACATGGTCCAGTGGGTCAAGGGCGTACTGTACAAGCATAAGGACCTGCATTTGGATCCCAGCACTGACATAAACAGCCAGATGCAAGGGCACACCTGTGATCTTAGCAATGGGGTGGCAGAAACCTGTCTCAAAAGGTAAGGTGGAGAGTGACAGAGGAAGACAGCCATCAGCCTCGGGCCTTCACACATATGGATGTGTGTGTGTTACCAGTCCTGTCAATTAAGCTAAAACAAGAATTCTTGGGGGGGGAGAGCTAAAAGGGACAGGTCTCATGTAGTCTACTCTGGACTAATATTTAATATGTAACCAAAGCTGACTTCTAATCATCCTGCTCTGACATGTGCTACCACACTGGCTCAGAATTCATTTGGAAATATTCTGTTCTACCAAAATTTAGACTCAAAATATGTACAGCGTTGCTTGAACATTACAGATCAAATCCTAACTTGAGAGGCAGTTGTTGTTTGGGGTAGGGATTCACACATGCTAACCAAATGCTCTGTCACTGATATTCCAAGTTCACTTCAGTTTTGATCTCAATAGCAGGTTCACAGAGTTACAGAAATTTTTTAAGAAGTCAAAGTTTTTGACATGTTGCCATGCTGGTCTTGGATTTAGGATCTTTTTTTCTTCCTTCCTTTCTTTGTTAATAGCAGCTTTTATCTAAATCTTATAGCTATCATTAAATAACAATATTTTTTATTTTGTTTTTTGAAACAGGGTTTCGCTGTGTAGCTCTGGCTATCCTGGAACTTAATCTGTAGACCAGGCAGGCCTCAAACTCACAGAGATCTACCTGTCTCTGCCTCCCCAGTGCTGGACAATAATAATTTCTACCTACTCCCAGAAATGCATGCAGTTTTAAAGAAACCTTAAGTAATAAGGTCACCTGAGTCTTAGCTCATGTCCTTGCTATTAAAAAACTCAGCAACCTATTCCTTAAAAGCCTGTAATCCCATCACTCAGGTGGATCTCTCTGAGTTCAAGGCCAGCCTGGTCTACAAAGCCTGCCTCCGCCTCCCAAGTGTTGGGATTAAAGGTATGCATCACCACCACCCGGCCTGAGGCTAAGTTTATTAAGAAACTCAAACCAGTGTAAGTTTGCGTTCTCAAATTGTTCTCAATTGTCTGAATTAATCAATTCTCACTCCACCTACACAGAGAGAAAGGCCTTCCTTCTATGAATTAATCCACGTTGTTCAGCAATTTTGAAAGGCAGAATTCATTTTTCCTAAGTATTCACAAGTAAACTAGGGCAAAAAAAAATTGAGTTGGTAATTCAAACTCAAAAGTGGGCCATTTTTCTAAAAGTCTGCATTTCACCTAAATTGGACCTTAAAATTCCACAGAACATTTTCTAAATAGTTTCCTAAAATGACCTACCACTGCCCAGCTTATTCCAAACATGTACTACTTAGCAGAAGACTTACATATGTCAGAGTCCTGTATCAGGCCACTCATGACCTAACTACTAATAGAGAAATAACAAACATTCCAAGCAATTTGGGGGCAGTTCATTTGGGAACCACTCTGCTGGGTTATCTTCCTCAAACAACACACTGTCTCAGGTATAACACAATCCCAGGCTCTCCAACTAACTAATGCTTGGGATGTTCACAGTCTTATGCTGCTAAATTAAGGGATATGCTTTCACTTTAGAGTATGACTAATCAGAATTAATCAGAGAAATTAGGGTGGTGTGTGTATGTGTACAAACATGTATACAGCAACATGTCAACGTTGAGAGGTCAAAGGTCTCACCTGCCACCCTGTTCTGAGGCCAGGCCTCTTTTTTTCCTGCTTCCCTATGATGCAGGCAGGCTAGGTGGCCTGCAAGTCTCCAGGCAACTGTCTCCAATTCCAGTTAACCCCACAAAAGTGCTCGGATGACAAGTGTGCACTACCAGATCCAGGCTTTTATGTGAGTTCCAGGAATCTTGCATGCCAAGCACTTTACCCACTGAGCATTTCACCAGACTGGAAATGAGGGTTAAAGACCCTCAAATACACATATCTGTTCTTACACTGATGGGGAGTGGGGAGAAAGGACAAGAATACAATTGTTACAATTGTAACCCTAATTTGTAAGCCCCAGGCCAACAGTGAGATCCTGTCACAAAGATCAGCATGGATGGCATCTAAGGAATGTGCACCTCCAGCCTACAGGGGCAGGGGAGGGGGGCAGGGGAATAAAGATTGGGAAAATCAGTTGAAAGCATGTCAAGTTGAAGCAAAAATAGTAGAAGATAACAAAAACCCAATTATATTAACTTTAAATACTAGACAAAAAAGTAAGCCTTTTCAAAAATTCTGTTTTTACTTATCTGGGGGGGTGGGCATCAAACTGCATGTGTGGAGGTCAGAGGAACTTGAGGGAGTTGGTTCTCCTCCTACCATGTGGGCCCAAAGTCTGCGCTCAGGCTGTCAAGGCTGGAGGCAAGCACCTCTACCTGCTAAGTCATTTCATTTGCCCAAACTTTTAATTATTTTATTTTATATGTATGGGTGTTTTGTTTGTAAGTATGTATGTGTACTATGTTCATGCCTGACACCTGTGGAGGCCATAAGAGGGCATCAGATTCCCTGAGACTAGAGCTACAGGCAGTTGTGAGCTTCCATGTGGGTGCTGGGATAGAACCTATGTCCTATGGAAGAGCAGTCAATGCTCTTAACCACTGGATCAACTCTACAGCCCCCAAGATTTTTAAAATAAGTATTTGCCCTCTTGTATTAGCACATGTGGTATGTGTGTGCATGTATGTATATTCACACATACATGGATACATGTGTGCAGGTGCATGCAGTGTATGATGAGTGTGGAGGCTCAAGGCTGACATCAGGAGTCTTCCTCAACTGCTTTCAACTTTACTATTCACCAAGGCAGGATTTCTCAACTGAATCCAGAGCTCACTGTTAAAGCTTGTCTAGTCTAGCTGACCATAATCCTAGCACTCAGGAGGCTTAGAAGCATTCAGAGTTCAACGTCAGTCTGTGCTACATAGTGAGGCTCTAAAAGAGAAAAGAAAATGGAGGAAAATGGGTCTGGAGAAATGGGTTGGTGGCTGAAAGCATGTATTGCTGTTGTGGAGCCCAGCGTTTCATTCCTAGCACCCACTTCTGGCAGGCTCATGGCCACCATAACTCCAGCTCTTGGGGACCTAAAGTCCTCCTCTTCTGGATAATCACTTCTCACACACACACACCACACACACACAAACACACACACACACACACACATTTTGCCTGGCATGTTGGTGCAGGTCTTTAATCCCAGCACTCAGGAGGCTGAGGCAAGTTCTCTGAGTTCAGAACCAGCCTGGCCTACATGGTAAGTCCCAGGGACAACATAGTGAGACCCTAGATAGGTAGATAGATGGACGGACAGACAGACAGATATTTTAAAGGGAGGTGCAGCTGGAGAGATTCCCTGCAGCAACATGGCAGCTCACAAACCACCTGGAACTCCAGTTCCAAGGGGATCCAATGCCCTCTTCTGGAATCCTTGGGCACTGCATATATGTGGAGAACAGACATAGATGCAGGAAAAGCATCCAAACACATAAAACAAATTTTCTTAAAAAAAAAATAAATAAAAGGAAAGGCAGATAGGCAGATAACAAAGTTGAAAAAAGAAAGAAAGAAAACCATTTTCACTAACTGACTCACAACAACAAAGCTTAGAAGCACATCATAAAACTGAGTGGTGGATATTAAGAGTTTAAACCTGGGAACAGCTCTATGGGTAAAAGGCATTTGCCGCTGGGCGGTGGTGGCGCACACCTTTAATCCCAGCACTCGGGAGGCAGAGGCAGGAGGATCTCTGTGAGTTCGAGGCCAGCCTGGTCTACAAGAGCTAGTTCCAGGACAGGCTCCAAAGCTACAGAGAAACCCTGTCTAGAAAAAACAAACAAACAAACAAAAAAAAAAAGGTATTTGCCACCAAGCCTGATAACCTGAATTCAATCCCTGAAGCCCATATGATGGAAAGGACCACTTCCCGAACTGTCATCTGACATCCAGATGTGTGTGCACACACATACACAAAATAAATGCTTTTAAAAAAAAAACAGATGGGCTATGGGATGTAGCCCTATTAGTAGAATGCTTGCCCTACACTGAGTGTGGTAACACACTTATATAATCTCAGCACTGAGGAGGTGGAAGCAGAAGGATCAGAAGTTCAATCACTCTCAGCTACATAAATTTGAGGCAAATGAGCTACATAAGTCTCAAAAAAATTTAAAGGAAACACATGATTAATTTAAAACAACTATTAACACATATCCCAGACTATTTTTTTCCCAGTGGTAGCAATACAAAATCAACTTCTATGCTTACAGAAAAAAAAAAAAAAAAAAAAAGAACCAGAAAGAGAGAGAAAACAAAAAACACAAAACTTAAAGCCAGGATGGTTGGCAGAGGGCTGTAATCCTAAAACTCAGGGGGCTGGGTAGGATGACCACAAGTTCAAAGACTGCCCGGTAACACGGTGAGAACCTGTTTCCAACAAAGCAAACAAAACCCCTGGAGAGATGGCTCAGTGGTTAAAAGCACTTGCTGCCCTTACAGAGGCTCCTAGGCAACTCAAGACCTTCCCCTGCTAACTCCAACTCCAAGGGATCCAACGTCCTCTTCTAGCATCCATGGACATGCACACACGAGTAACACACACATACATATAAATAAAAATAATAAAGATTTTTTTAAAACTAAATTATTGAGAGCATCTAGCTAATAGGCAAGATACGGCTTTCTAGAACAGTCATTCTAGCAATACAAAGGTAAACAAGCACAGATACCCACACACCTTCTTCTGAAGTACTTTTCAATTATAATTTCAGAATAGAAAAAAAAATGTCCCAGGCACAGTTTTATGCTTTTTAAAGCTTCAAGTATCTTGCAGGAAGTAGATTTAAAGCTCTGAAACACATTCACTTAAACGTGCTCTTGTCAGCATCACAACGATCCATTCTCCACTTTTGGATGCTGTCTCCAGACAATTTTGAATCCCCGCCTGACTTTTCCTTACCAACAGGAACTTGGATACCATCTTTACCCCGCCTGCCCCATTACTTGGTTGTGCTCAGGGAATTATAATTACAGTGACCCCGCCTCTCAGAACATCCGCAAAGCACAAAGCCTCTTTGTATGATTTCGGGAAGGGTGTGCTTTCCAGGCTCACAGGAAAGAAGGATGAGTGGCAGCAGAGGAGGAAGAAGAGTTGGATCTGCGATGGTGGTCTTGGTTCTGGCTCGATACTGTCCGTAGGGGCTTTCTTTTCTCGGCCCCCGACTCCCCTTTCTCTTTCTTTTAGAGATAAAGTTTTGCGAGGTAGCTCTGGGTGGCCTGATAATACTCACTATGCAGTCCAGGCTGGCCTCAAACTTCCAGCAATCCTCCTGTCTCAGCCATACTCAGTCCTTGGGGGTTTTTCTTGTGGGTGACCATCAAGAACCCTACTTAGCCCATCCTGACCTAGCGCAGAAGGCCAGGAAGCAGAACCAAGGGGACAGCAAGCGACCTGCCTGAAGTGTCCATCTGGAACCTCAGCACTGGCTGGCATGAAGGCCCCTGCTCTAGGGGATCAGTGCTCAGGCTACGCTTTACTGTCACTACTGGGAGATACTCAGATATGCACTGGGCAGCAGTAAGAATCTGTGAGGGACACAGACCTAGCTGTCTGTTAAGCAAGACAGCTTACAATACAGCAAGCAAACAAAACACTCTGTGTCAGTCACAGCAGCTCAGCCCTCAGTTTTTGCGAAGGGAACTATGAAATGAAGTCAATTTTACTTCCAGCCGACCCAGCCTTAGCTTGGCTGGCAGGCGGTGCTAAAATGTGCGACTGCACAGTGAGACAGGCACTTTCTCCTCAACTCCAGGAGCACGCCAACACCACAGAACGCCCTACCACCTGGCAGCTCGCGCTCCATACAAACATCTCTTCCTCTTACCATTCTTCTCCATTGTCTCAATGAACTGAATCATGATAGTCAGGAAAATGCAGCAACAGCTTTGTGCATCATGACCTGACAGAGACAGAGTAAAGCCTGTCATCCCCCCGCCCAACATCACTCCAGCTTCTGTTCTACTCCAAAACAGCACTAATTTCAGGTAAGAAAAATGGGAAACAGTTAAATCATTTTGGATACGGTCTACAACTAAGATCTGTCTATCCTCCTCGTGTGGCACAAGGCCATTTTATTTTCATTAAACATTTCTATTTACATATTATTTTTCAAAAATTCCTTGCAGACATTAACAAATGCACAATGGATTTCTCTATCCACTACCTCAGTCAAATTTTAAAATAATAAAAAGGACAATAGAACCCACTTCATATGCAGCTCTCCCTTGAGCCAGCAGGAATATCACTTGACAATGCCAACTGCTCTGTAACACTCTGCCATCATTTGCAAAAGCAGTAGGAAGTCCGGCCTGTCCTTGGTACATACTCCTCCTTCCTCTCTCCAAGAAAAAATGAAACAGCAGGAAACATAAACAAAAACTTAATGGAAAATACAAACGGGCAAATATTTTTTTAATTGGCTAAAAAACCTCAGGTCTCAGAAATTCAGGAATGCCGCAACAGTATGAGTAGGAAATAGAGATAGAAAAATAACATTATACAACTCCCCCAAGTGTCAATAAGAGCAAAAATGGTACACAGCTACTTTCTCGCCTTCATTTTAGCATCACCTTGGTCTTTCTCATTCTGGTTTTTTTTTTAAGATTTATTTATTTATTTTGTTTACAGTGTTCTGTCTGCATGTCTGCCTGCAGGCCAGAAGAGGGCACCAAATTTCATTACAGATGGTTGTGAGTCACAATGTGGTTGCTGGGAATTGAACTCAGGACCTCTGGAAGAACAATCAGTGCTCTTAACCTCTGAGCTATCTCTCCAGCCCCCTCATTCTGTTTTTCCATAAACCATTTTCTTGCTTTTTCTGCATGAATATCTCCACCCTCATAATAAAGTTTACCATATAAAGTTGAATTCTTTGATTTAGGTTCATATAGTATTAAGAAGCCAGGACTTAAGTCCTTCTAATAATAAGTCAAGGTGGAGATCTGGGAATATTTGTCAGTGGTGAAGTACTCACTTACCACTGAGCTGCTAGGTTCAACTCTCAGTACAACAAAAAAAAAAGATTAAGTATGTAACTAAGTGGATAGAGTACCTCCCTAGCATGCACAAAGCACCAAGGAAAGAAGACTGCAATCCCAGCACTCAGGTGGTGGAGACAGGAGGATAAGAAGTTCAACAGGCCAACATTACAAGTCTGAGACCAGCCTGAGATACATGAGACCCTGTCTCAAAACAGCAAACAAACAAGAAAAATTCCCATGAGAATTCTTTTAGAGCCTCAAATCCAGCACCAAGCCAGGCTTCAATACAGAACCACAGTAAGTATGGATGATATAGTCACTGCTGAACCCAGAGGCCCAAAGCTGGCAGGTCATGTCAGGTAACAGTTCATTTCTGTGAGACAGAGACAGGTGCCCCTTCTGAGCATATGCAGTGTCCACCTCTTAAAATGTTTATCTATTTAGTGAGGGAAGGGGCATTCACGTGGAAGTCAGAGGAGAGCTTGCAGGCATCTCTCCTTCCACCATGTGGGTCTCCAGGATCAAACTCCAGTCATCAAACTTGGTGGCAAACAACTTTATCCACTAAGCCATTTTGTCAGCCCTTGGGTGCTTATCCTGACAAACGGTTTCACCCTCACTTGCTACCTGAAATAGGCAGTCTTATTCTGGAGATCATGTAGATCAGTCCTGTTTAAAATAAATTAAGTTAACTAATTAATTAAAAAAAAACTTCCAAACCACTTGAAGCTATGCTGTGTTGTGGGAACTCATTCTGCTTTAATAAATTGATACATATATATATAGTTGTGGCTCACATTACAATGCTGTACCTCTAAAATGGGTTATTAGCAAGCACCTCAGCAAAAACAGGCATTTGAAATTCTCACCTAATATAAAAGTCTTTTGTTGTTGTTTTGGTTTGGTTATTGTTTTTTTGAGACAGGGTTTCTTTGTGTAGCCTTGGCTGTCCTGGAACTCACTTTGTAGACCGTTTTAATAAATAAAGTTTGCCTGAAGATTAGAAAGCAAAGCAGCCATGCCAGCCATACAGGCCAGGAAGTGGCACACACCTTTAATCTCAGGACTCAGGAGACAGAGGCAGACAGATCTCTATGAGTTCAAAGCCACCCTGAGATACACAAAATTGCATCTGTCTAAAAGAGAAACAGAGCTCACACAAAGGTAATCCCAACACTTGGGCTCACACACCTTTAAGCCCAGCACTAGGGAGGTAGAGGCAGGAGCAATAAGGCTGGACAGAGAGAAGAATATAAAGGGGAAGAGACAGGAACTCAGTGAGGTGTGGAGTCTGAGGATTCGTGGAGATAGGATCTTGCTCTTTTGGTCTGAAGATCTGGCAGAGGTAAAAGGTTTCTCTAGTGGTTGGCTGCTTTGCTTTTCTGATCTTTAAGCTGAACCCCAATATCTGTCTCTGGGTTTTTATTATTCATGCTACAGACCAGGCTGGCCTCGAATTCACAAGATCTGCCTGTCTTTGCCTCCCGAGTGGTGGGATAAAAAGTAGTTGCCACCATGCCCGGCTAATTCTTAAATGAATTAAAATTAAAATTTAAATGAATGAAGACTAAGAGTATAACATCTAAGGAAAACTAGTAAATTTGGGAGAGGAAACTTCCAACTGAAGGAGTAAGCAGTTGTTTCCTAATACATAACTACAATGGTTTCAAATGGCTGAAGCTCAAATGTAAATAATAAGCCAAAACTTTATGCTCCACAAGGAAGTAAGCACTTCGGTGACCTATGCCTGCACTCAGAAGCCTGCCGGGCTGCGTTATAAGGACCCAGTCTCCAAGTGACCAGCATCACATATCATACCCAGACATGGAGCATCACATATCATACCCAGACGTGGAGCATCACATATCATACCCAGACATGGAGCAGGAGCAAAGCGCAGCCTGAGGAGGAGCTAGTGACCATGGGCGCCGTGGGTCAAAGTGTAGAGCAGCATTGACACTGGAATAAAACTGCTGATCTAGGCCCAGTAGAAAATTTGCAAAAACTAGGAAAGTCCTCATGTCTGTCAGCAAGTCCAAAATAAAAGCTATCCATGGCTGGAGAGAACTGGCCGCTCGTCCCAGCACTCACACAGCTGTTCATAACCATAACTGCAGCTCTGGGGAGCCAAAGCCCTCTTCCAGCCTCCTTAGGCACCAGGCATACATGCAGCAAAACATCCACATGTGTATTTTTTTAATTGGAAACAATTTTAAGGCTGGGTGGTGATGACGCACACCTTTAATCCCAGTACTTGGGAGGCAGAGGCAAGCGGATCTCTGTGAGTTCAAGGCCAGCCGGGTCTACAGAGCTAGTTCCAGGACAGTTAGGGCTGTTACACAGAGAAACCCTGTCTCGGGGCTGGAGAGATGGCTCAGAGGTTAAGAGCACTGACTGCTCTTCCAGAGGTTCTGAGTTCGATTCCCAGCAACCACATGGTGGCTCACAACCATCTGTAATGAGATCTGGTGCCCTCTTCTGGCGTGTGGGCATACATAGAGGCAGAATGTTGTATAAATAAATAAATCTTAAAAAAAATAGAAAAAGTAAGTTCTTAAAACATTTAAAAAAAAAAAGAAAAACCCTGTCTCGAAAAACAAACAAAATAATAATAATAATAATTTTAAAAGTTTTTTGTTGTTTTTGTTCATTACTCATGGCAAAGCTAGGTTACAGGTGAGAAAAGGTAAACAAGAAGTAGCCCCAGTGCCCACTATACTATGTTGGACTAGAAGCTACAGTTTCAGCCCCACTGTTACAGGATAAAACTTTGTGTTCTATAAACAAAAAAATGTTTTACATATGAGAAATAATTGAGATATCTGAAAATATTTAAAATAATGTACTTAACTCTATATACTATATCCAACATTAACAAATCTTAATTACCTGACTTGAGTTTAAGTAATATTAAGTATAATTAAAGCTCTTTGCATACCAGTCTTTGCCCATGCCTCACCTTCTCTACCCAAAGATAAGCACTACTTGTGAATTTTTTTAGTTCCCATGCATGTGCTTACATTACATGTATATAACCACAAACAGTCTTGAGTTTTCAAAATGTACAAGTGGAAAAATTCTGCAAAAATTCTTGTGGGATTTGTTTTCCCAGTCCATATCAAGTTTCTGATATACATCCACTTTTAATGCATTAGTTATAATTTACTGGGGTGGAGGGTTGAGACAAGTTTTAAAGCAGCCCGTGCTGGCTGTGAACTTGTTCTACTTCTAAAGTACTAGAATTTCAGGTATGTGACACCACTGTTGCTTTTATTTTTTCACAGCACTGTAATGTTCAACCATGTGGGGCCTTGGGTGTATATTCAGTGTACAAATGAATGCACATGTTTGCAGGTACTCCCACACATACGTGCTCATGTGAAAGCTAGAGGCAGTGTGGGTACCTGGTACATCTACCACTGTTCACCAAACTTTTTGAGGCAGAGTCCCTCACTGAATCTACAGCAGACACCTATTCCCACACTGTCGCGCCCCCCCACACACACACATTAGGGCCTGCAGGCAAATGCTGTACCAGCTGGCTTTTACAATCCAAAGCTGGGTCTTCATGCTTTCAAGGCAAGCACTTTACCTAGATACCCACCATCTCTTCAGTCTGTACAAGGAAAGGTCTTTCTAAAAACTGATGTATGGCCCTACTGGTGCCATCCACAGTGGAGCTGCAATAGGATTCTTCTACTTCTTTTGTATTTATTATTGTCTTTACACATTTTAGATAGATGGGCGTGTCAACCAGCTGACAACTAGATATCTGTTACACTACTACTCTCCAAGGTGGTTTGTACACACTTATATTCCCACCAACAGTATATAAATGTACAATTCCTTAATCCCAGATCTCAAGAAGCAGGGAAAGTTGATCTTTTTTTAAGTTCAAGGCCAACTTGATCTACATAGCAAGTTCCAGGCCAGCCGGGACTAGTGAGACCCTGTCTCAAAAATCAAAGTGTTTTTCCAGGGCTGGAGACATAGTTTTACAGCAAAGTGCTTGCTTAACATGTGGGAGGCACTGGGGTCTATCCCCAGCCTGGCGTCAGCAAAGCAACAAAAGAATACTGCGCTGCAGCCTCACTACTGCCCACCGGGGAGGGCACTTCCGGTTCTGCGGGCTGAAATGGTGTGCACTGCGGTCCAGTCTGCACTTGTCTGATCACAGGTCTTTGATAATTATTTTTTTTCCTTTTTTGGTTTTTCGAGACAGGGTTTCTATGTGTAACAGACCTAGCTGCCCTGGAGCTCACTCTGTAGACCAGGTTGGCCTTGAATTCATAAGAGATTCACCTGCCTCTGCCTCCCAAGTGCTGGGATTAAAGGCCTGCACCGCCACCACTGGGCCAAATAAATTTTCTTATACATATATGTGCATGTTAAGTGGACCTATCTGCTAAATATGTTTCTTCTAGTCAGGATTTGTTTGTACTAGCAATCTACTTTCTTACTACATTTCAAAACAGGATCTTGAGGCTGGAGAGATGGCTCAGAAGTTAAGATCACTGGCTGCTCTTGCAGAGGGCCCAGGTTCAGATCCCAGCACCCTCATGAAGGTTCACTGCAGCCTGTAGCTCCAGTTCCAGAATATATGACACCCTACCCACCCTCTGCGGGCACCGCATACATGTGATGCACATACATACCTGCAGACAAAACACACACACAACACAAACAAAATTCCAGGATCTTCCTGAGTTGACCAGGCTTCAAACTTTCAAACTGGCTGGCTTCCTACTTGCTGTGGTGACCAGCGGGTCTGGACCTCTCAATCCCTCTACAGGAGTCTCCCTACTGCCCCGCTGGGATTACAACCCCAGGGCACCCTTCCAGCAGCGGCCAAAATGGAAAGCTCGGTACAGTGCAGGACAGTAAAGAGCCAACTTTAAAGAGTCAATCCGGACAAAGGCCTTAAGTAATTCGTTTGCTAATTAGTCTCTCTCTTCCTTCTTTTGTCAAGCCTTACTTCCAAGACAATACCGAGGCACTTTGGAGCCTGGCTCCTTAGGGGTGAGAACGAAGGGAGGATGCTAAGGCCAGCATGGGTCTATAAAAATATTACAACTGTCCTTACTCAAAGAACATGAAACCTGTCAGACCCATAGGTACACTCTACATTGTAGACAGCGTTCAGCTCGCAGAGACTCCTTTCAAACTTATCACATTTAGCTTCCTCTTTGAAGCAATCCAATCTTTTTCTCCAAAGTAGCTAACCTCCTCCCTCCCCTTCAGCAATCCCTTTATCTCCTTTCCCTCACAAAAACTAAGCACCCTCTCCTTTTCCCCATTCCAGGGCTGCTATTGGACTTTCTTCACCGCCTGCTATCTGTTTGCTGCTTTCTCCTTCTCCTCTGGAACTGACCTTCTCTCTCCTTTTCTAAGTCGCACTCAGAGCAAAACTCACCTAATCACCCCAAACGAAAACGGATTTCTCCTGCATTGTCTAGCCGGCAGGAGGGAGACTTGTTCCAACCCTCCCAACTTCCTTCCCCCTTCAGGCCTGGGACAGCTGCTCTTCCTCTGGAAATTCTCCTAAGTGTGGTAAGTCCAAACCAGCTAGAAAAAAAACTCGCGGGACCTTCTGTGGCATGCATGCTTTTACCAGGGCCAGGTATGTATTTCTGTTCGGGGCAGTTTCTTGGAAAAGACACCTTCTGAGCAGGCCTCCTTCCCCATTCCCGCTGGGTAAGCTTAGCCTGTGCAGTGATGAGACGGGTGACCTGGAGACCAAACGGTCCCTGAGATAAGTTTCCAAAGCTCTCCTCCACTACCTCAACAAAACCCTCTCGGAGCACATAGACCCCCACCCCCGGCAGGAGTCTTTCTCCCTCCGGCTCCCCAAATCAGCTTCCCAGGGCACCAAGCTCCCAAGGCTGCTCCCGTTTCTCCTTCCCACCACTCCAAATGGGTTAGCTACCCTAGTGGGTGTGCCAGGGAGCAGGCCCCGGCCCCCTCCTCCCAACCACTCTAGTTCTCAGTGGGTAGGGACTCTGCCTCCTCCCAGCCCCCTCAGCCGGCGGCCCGCGCCAGCTCCAGGGTGGCCCTGGTTCCCAGCCAAGACACGACTCAAGCTGGCTTTTGTGACCTTGGGCAAGTCACTTCCCCCGGTAAGCCTCAGTTTCCTCCCCAGCCGAACCGATTCCTCCCGAGGTCCTGCCCTGCCCACCCCGCAGGAGGGGGCTGCCCAGCTGGTGCGAAAACGCTTTGTGAGGCGCTCTGCTCCGCAGAGCTGCGGGGCTCCCGGGGGCACCCGGGCTGGACAAAGCAGTGGCGGACAAGGCTCCTCCCTCTCCGCGGGACCCCTGCCCCGGGCTGACCCTCGCCCCTCCCCGCCCGGCCCGGCCCGCCCCGCCGGCGGACCCCATACCTGCTCCGGACGCTCTGCCGCAGGCGCCGCCACCCTGCGTCCCGGTCCGAAGAGGCCCGTGGCCCGGAGGGCTAAGGCGGCCGGTGGCGGCAGGCTCGGGCCGGGGCGGCGGCGGTGGTGGCGGGGGGCGCGGGCGGCGCGGGGGCCCAAGCTCGGCGGGGCCCGGCCTGGGAGACGACGGCCGAGGCTGGAAGTGCGCGGCGGCGGCAGCTGAGGCGGCGGCGACCGCGGCGGCGGCGCTTCCGCTCATGGCGGGGCCGCGGACAGCAGCTCAGGCTGCGACTCGACTCCGGCACGGCGGGCGCTGGCTGGGCCCGGGCCGGCGGCGAAGGAGGCAGTGGCGGCGACGGAGGCGGTTCCCGGCGGGCCAGAAGGCGGAGCCCGGCCGCGGCGGCGGCGGAGGGGGCGGGGACGCCGGGGGGCGGGGAGGCCGCGCTGCGCCGCCAATGAGCGCCAGACTCCGGGCCGCGGCTCCCGGGCTGCGTCCAGAGGGGGATCCTCGGCCGCCACGGCCCGCCCAGGCGGGGAGGCCCCGACCGAAGCCCTCCGCCCCCGCACCCCCCACCCCGCGCCGCCCCGCCCCCGGCCCGCCCCCGGGGCGCGGCCGCGAGCCTCAGGGCCCAGGCCGCCCGCTGCGCAGGCCTTGCCGCTCCGCCGCCTCGGGCGGTGTCTGCTCCGGGGAGTGTGCCCGTGTCCGCCCGGGTTAGCCTCAACCCGCCCGGCGTTCCACGGCCTGCGCTGCCCTGCTTCCTGCTGCTGCCCCTTGCACGTCGGTCTTTCCTCTCGGCTGTTTTCTCAAAGTTTGTGCCGTTGAGACACTTAGGAAAGAAACTCTCCCTTAGCTTCTGAGGCTGATTGGTGATAGATGAGTCTCCGCGGACCCCCAGAGGACCGCAGAGGGAGACCGAAGAGTTGGAGATGAGCGCCCTTTCCTGGGTCCTGGAGACCCATTTTGAATTCCCAGCAAAGCCCAGTCGGGTTCAGCCCTGGCCCTTACCCCCATCTCTGACTTTCTCTTCCTCTTTCTCACTTTAAAAGCCCTTGTTGGTAAAGCCCTGGCAGGAAGCCGTCCAGGCAACTGGGCCTAATCTCAGAAGAGGGAGAGGCTGTGAGGAAACACTTGGGGCTTGGCTGTACTGCAGGCTTTCCTATTATTTGGGGAAGATTTCTGCGGATTCAGAATCTCCCCTTCCGCCCTCCGCTCACGCCCCCCCACCCACCCCGCCTGTCCTCTTTTTCTCAAAAGTGATCTTGGCGACTGAACCCATTTCCTTCCCATCCTTCTCTGGCTCTCGTTATCCGTGGAAGAGCAAAATAAACTCAACCATGTGCTGAGTGCCTCCAAGTACAGGCATGTGGGTAAGAGTGCAGCTAAGCTGCTGGCTAGATTGTTTTAATAAAATACTATCCTCAACCTTTCCCTGCCTCGTGCAAAGCAAGGAGGAGAAGGCAAAGAGGGTGATCTTAGGCCACTGGAGTTGAAAAGAAACAGTTCAACTCCACCTTGACACTAGATGATGCATTGGTTTTCATCTCTCTGATCATTTGCAATGCTTGGAAATGGAGAAATGATGATAATAAAGACATTGCTCAGGCCATCAAAGAGCTTGCAATCTCCTTGGAGGTCAGAGCGTCTTAGAAGTCAAGGACGGAAGCTGCCTCAGAGGAGGTCATTCTTGGCTCGTGAGAAATCTGTGGCCAAACTTCTGAGTTACACTGAACCTATCTCAGAAAACAAGCCTCTTGAGGGTGAGAATTTCAGCAGGAAGGGTGGGTCAGGGAAAGCTGTACTGGAACACAGTGAGATTACCTTTGAAAAAAGGACCTGAATTTTATCCTTGAATTTCTCCTCACAGGAGAGTCAGGTAATGTATTTTTCAGGCTGGGGCCTCCATCCTAATGCCCACTGAAGAACACCTGTAAGCCACTGTTCAGGGGCATCTTTCCTCTGATTAGTCTCAGCAGTATTGAGCAAAGTTTAGTCTCTTTTTTATTCCCAGACTCCACTACCCAGTTTCAGCTCTTACAAGTCGAAGTTAGAGCAAACACCTTAACTGGCAGCCCTAAAAGAAAAGGAGCAGACTAGCAGTTTAGTCTAGCCAGTCCAAAGAACCCATCAAAAGATGCCTTGAGACTAGGAATAAATAAGGGAGAGGGGCCAGCAAAACCCTGAGTCACATCATGATGCCCCCCCTAAGACAAGCAAATGAAAGCAATGGCCATGTCCTGTCTGCTGTGGCCCTCATCACTTCCATTTCCATCCTCCGTTGGTGTTAGTAAGAGAGACCAACATTGTGAGTGTAGGAAAAGCACAGGTGTAATAGAATTGGAGCTTCGTGGAGGCGATTCAGAGATGGGCCAGCTCAAACTGTCTGTGTACACCGGGCACTGTTATTCAGCTGTAAAGAACAATGGAAGCTCATCATTTGCAGCCAAATAACTGGAACTGAAAAATGTTACGTTCAGACAAGTACTGCATGTTCCTCTCACATGTGAAAATTCTTGCAAAGTAGCCCTGATAGGTGATTGAGATGGTTCCGCCGGTAAAGACACCTGTGGCCAGATCTGACAAAGTTGCATCTGAGGACCCACATAGAGGAAGATGAGAGTCAATTGACCCCTCTGACTTCCACACAATCTCTGTAGCATGCAAGTGCACACACACAGACACACACATACACAAATAGATAAATGTAATATTTTTTTAATTTAAAAAGAAGTAGGCCCAGTGATGGTGGTGGTGTACTCCTTTAATCCCAGCACTCAGGAAGCAGAGGCAGGCAGATCTCTTTGAGTTTGAGGCCCAGTTTGGTCTACAGAGTTCCAGGAAAGTCAGGGCTACACTGAGAAACCCTGTCTTGAAAAAAAGAAAGCAATTAGACCTGAGGGATAAGCATGACCACACATACCTATGATCCTAGCACTGGAAAGGAAGAGGAAGGAGTGCAGATTTAAAACCAGTCAGAGCTACATAAAGAGAACTTGTATTTATGCATAAATAAATTAAAATGTAAATACATAAATTAAAAATGATGTTAAAATCAAAAGGCAAATAGAATAGTGATTACTGGACATTAAGAAGGGTGGGAAATAAGTGGTTGGATTTGATTGGTGATAATTTTATATGGCAATATCTTACTGAACCCCATAAATGTATAATTAATACATGTTTAAAAGTTAAGGCCACATTACAAAGTTTTGGACGCCATGCTGAAGAGGCATTTGAACTTACTTTTTTAAAAATAATTTACTTTATTATGCAGATTGGTGTGAAGGTATCATCTCAGATCCCCTAGAGCTGGGTATATATTACAGATAGGTTTAAGTTGCCTTGTGGGTGCTAGGAATTGAACCCAGATCCTCTGGAAGAACAGCCAATGCTCTTAACCACTGAGTCATCTCTCCAGCCCCCTTGAATTTACTATAAAGTAAGCGAAGGGGCTTGTTGGAGTCACCATGATTAGGACATACCTTGGAAACACTCTGGCTGCTATATAGAAGGTGGGTTGGAAGGAAGCAAAAAGACAGGCAAAAAAAAAAACCAAAAACAGGCTACAAAACTCTTAGGCAAAGGATGAGGAAAATCCAAATTGAGGCACAGATGTTAAGAATAGGCAGGCATGAAGGGGTAGGGTCAGCAGGTCAGGTGGTGTTAGAGAGATGTCTTAGCAGTTAAGAGCACTGTCGTGTGTGTGTGTGTGTGTGTGTGTGTGTGTGTGTGTGTGTGTGTGTGTGTGTGTGTGTGTGTGTGTGTGTGTGTTTGGGCCAGGGGATGACTCTCACTGGAATCAGTTCTCTCCTTCCCCTGTGTGGAGTCTCAAGGATCTAACTCAAGTTGTTATGGCTGGTGGCTGGTGGTGAGTGCCTTTATCTGCTAAACCATCTTACTTGTCTGCTCCTTCAGAAGACATGGGTTCAATTCCCAGCACCTACATGGCAACGTGCAGCCATCAGTAACTGCAGATCCTGGGGATCTGACACCCTCTTCTCGCCTCCACAGGCACCAGGCACACATGTGCTACACAGACATACATGCAAGCGAAAACCCATACACATAAAATAAAATAAAAATAATTTATAAAAAGACATAAGCATTGAGATAGAAGAATAACGAGTATTTTTTGTTTATTTGTTTTCGAGACAGTAGTCTCACTATGTAGCTCTAGCTGTCCTGAAACTCACTCTGTAGACCAGGCTGACCTCGAACTCACAGAGATACTCCTGCCTCTGCCTCCCAAGTGCTGGGATTAAAGGTGTGCGCCACCACCCGGCAGAGAAAAACAAATATTTTGGCGTGAGCGACAAAGTGAAGGTTGCACAGTCCTGACAGATGGGGAATACAGTGACCAGGAGGCACAGAGACTCTGGTTTAAGTCAGTTTATTTATTTGATACCCACTTAAGGCACAAGGACTGAGCTGGTTGAACTAGAACCATCACCATAAAATGACTTGTGTTCTTAGATTAGGAGGGAAAATAACAGAAGTACCCATTTCACATATTTTTCTTTTTCTTTTTTTCATTGTGGTAGAATACACATAGCATAAAATTTATAATGTTAACCGTTTTCAAGAATGCAGTTGTAATTTCTAGTGGCTTTAGCTGGGCAATGGCATTTAACCCCATTTCTCTCATCTCAAATAAAAACTGTCTACTCACTAAATAAGAACCCAATTGACAGGCTGGAGAGATGGCTCAGAGGTTGAGAGCACTGAATGCTCTTCCAGAGAACCTGGGTTCAATTCCCAGCATCTGTAAACAGCCTACAATTGTCTGTAACTCCAAGGTCTGACACAGTCACACAGACACACATGCAGGCAAAACACCAATGCACATGAAATAAAATAAAATAAAAAAGATCCCAGTTGACTACTTCTTCCAGCCGTGGTTTATCTGTCTCTGGCAGATCATAATGCTTTCCTTTTCTTTCAATGTGGTCTTAGAAATACAGCCTAGGCTCTAGCATGTGCTGGGCAGTCCCTTTTGTCTCTGTGAATTTAGGTACACTAGGATCCTTCTGCAAGATGAATCCCAAGTGTTTGTCTTTGTTTTTTGTCAGTTGGAATCATTTTATTTAATTGCATGTTTTCAAGACTCATCCAAGAGGCAGCATATCAGACTGAGTCCCCTTCCTCTTCAAAGCTGAATGATTGTCGTGCATGTACTCGCCACATTTGGGCATCCGGTCGTCCAGTCATCTGTCTATGGCCACTTTGCTGCTTCCAACTTTTGAGTACTGTGAATAACACTACTGCAAATGGTAGATTATTTATTTGTTTGAACCCCTCTTTTCAATTATTTTGGATGTGCTCCAGTGAATGGAATCACATCAGTTGGAAATATAAAATGTCTATTTTATTTTTTCCCCTTTTCTGTTTTGAGACAGAATGGATTAGTTACTTTTCTGCTACTGTGTTAACCCATTACCAAAGTGACTCATCAGAGAGTTTGTTTTGGCTTACAGTTCCTGAGGGAGAGTCCACTATGTCGAGAGAGGGCCCCACTAGATGCTTACCCCAAACCTTGAAGGAGCTACACCATGAAAAACGATAAAACAATAACAGACCTGTAGTTATATGTAAAGTTAAGAAAAAAAGAGCAGAATAGTCATACAAGTATTACAGAAGAGTGCTTTTGTTTTTTACTAACTGAAGAAGAACCCAAGGTAAGCTGAGTGCAATGGAAATTATGACACCTGGCAACACCATAGAAACAGCAAAGCCTAACGAAGAATGAAGAGGCTGGAGTAGGAAAAGAGGTTTGGGGTTTTTTTATTTTTGTTTTGTTTTTACTTTAGAGGCTTAGGTTTTTTGCTAGTTGGTTGTTAGCAAGGGTCTCATATACAGGCTGACCTTGAACTCCTGATCCTTCTCCTGTCTCTACCTCTAAGTTTGAGAATGACAGACATGGTGTGCCACCACATCTGGCAAGGAGATGCCGAGTTTGACCATCAATACCACGTGACAACACTTGCTCAGCAGCACGCCACAAACACATGTGGAACCCACAAAGTTTTCTCTGATTTACTTGAGAATGGTGACCGTTTTTCCCACTGTTGTGAAAATGATATGTGAATCTCTTGTTTTATTCTATTTTTGAATGTAACTAAAGATTAAGTCCCGCTTCTTACGTGCTGGACAACTGTGCTATCACTGAGCCATATCCCCAGCCCGATTTCTTTAGACTAGATTCCCTCATTATAAGCACCATTGCTACCTCAATTTTCTGGTTTTGTTTTTGTTTATGACAAGGCCTCATGCAGTCCAGGCTGGCAGTGAAATCTCTGAACTCCTGCCTCCACTTCCCAAGTGATGGGCTTACTGATGGGCACTGTCATACATGGCTTGCCTCTTTTTTTAATGGTTTTGCTTTCCAGGAAAACTGGCCATTTATTTATCTAGTCATTTACTTTTACTTCAATATAGGAAATCAACTTGATTGTATTTCTTTTTTTTATTTTTTATTGCTTTATAAATAATACCATAACTTTATTTTTTTTAATGTGTATTGGCATGAAGGTGTCAGATCCCCTGCAACTGGATCTTCAGACAATTGTGAGCTGCCATGTGGGTGCTGGGAATTGAACCCGGATCCTCTGGAAGAGCAGTCAGTGCTCTTAACCACTGAGCCATCTCTCCAGCCCCACTTGATTGTATTTCTTACCTGAAAGTCACCTCTTGTTTTATTATTTGTTTATTATTTCTCTTTTACTTACCATTTCCTGTAATTTTGTTTTGTTTTGTTTTGGACAGAGTCTCCTGTAGTCCAGGCTGGCCTCGAACTCAAACTCACTATATCCCTAAAGTGACCTCCGCCTCCCAAGTGCTACAATTGCTGTCTTGCACACCACGCCTGGCTTCTCCGATCTTGCCACCACACACAAGGCTTCTCCAATCTTATTCCCTTTCTTCCCTGAAGGACATCATTCCAGTATACGTCAGGTTTGTAGATGTTTATTTAACATTTATGTTAGGTTTTAAATAATGTATTTTCTACTTAGGAAAATAGAATTGTGTATCTCTGCTCCCCTTTATTTTCTCTTCCTCACCAAAGCATGTTATTTGTTTGTTTGGTGTGTGCGTGCTCCCCTTGCTTAAGCACACCTGCATGTGCCATAGTAAGTGAGTGAAGATCAGAGAACAGTGTGTGGAAGGCAGCTCTCTCCTTCCACCGTCCCAAAGACTGAACTCAGACCATCAGGCTTGATGACAGGCACCTTGGCACAAGGAGCCCCACATGTTTCCTTAAGGGAGGAAGGCTTTACTGTAGCACGCTAACAGCAAAATATGCTTACACTCGGCTCAGTTAGCCAGTCATGGTGGCACACATCTATAATCCCGATACTTGAGAGGTAGAAGCAGGAGGGGTCAGCTAGGGCTTCACGAGATTTTTCTCTCACGAATAGACAAGCAAAGCTGGGTGGTAGTGGCGCACGCCTTTGCTCCCAGCATTCAGGAGGCAGAGGCAGGCGGATCTCTGTGAGTTCGAGGCCAGCCTGGTCTACAAAGAATTCCAGGACAACCAGGGCTACACAGAGAAACCCTGTCTTGAAAAAAAACTAAACAAAATAAAAAGATTAGACATATGACCTCTATTCTGCTGCTACTAATTACTACATAGTACTCTATCCACCATGAGTTGCTCAAGGAATTGTTCAGTAATGGACACCAAAACTGCCTCCAACTCTCCACAACCAAAAACAGTGCTGCAAGACAGATACGATAACACGGTTTACAATCCAGGACTCAGGATGCAGAAGCAGGAATATCACCCCAAGTTCAAGGCCAGCTTGTTCCACATAATAAATTCCATCTAGGCCGAGTTACACAGAAAACCCTGTCAACAAAGAACTTTCAAGAACATTTTCATGAACAGCGTCACACTCTTATAGGAGCTGTGAGGAATGTTCTTAGGATTATAAATACAGTAGGAGAGTATGTCAGGTTTTTTTTTCCAGGATTACAGGTATGAGCCACCACACCAGCTCAGTTTTTATTTTTTTGGTTACTGGAAGGTGTGGGTTTGTATTTTCATTTAGTCTTTTTTCTTTCTTTTTTTAAATTTTTGTTTTGAGGCAAGGTCTCAGGTAGCTCAGGCTGAACTCAAACTCTCAATAAATAGGCAAAGATAATCCTAAGATCCTGATTCTCCTGCCTCTACCTTCCAAGTGCTGGAGATAAAATTCAGGGCTTCAAACATACTAGATAAGCACTCTACCAACTGAACTACATCCCCAGCTATGTGTGTATGTTTCTTTAACCAGGATACTGTCTCTCAACCTGTTGTTCTCAACCCCTTTGGGCGTTGTATATTAGATATCCTAAATATCAGATATTTACATTATGATTCATAACAGTAGCAAAATTACAGTTATGAAGTAGCAACAAAAATAATTTTATGGTTGGGGATCACCATAACATGAGGAACTGTATTAAAAGGGAAGGTTGAGAATCACTGCTCTAGGAATTTTTTATTACATCTTTAACCCTATAGTTATTGCTTCTTTTAAAGATCAATTTGGTCTATATTTGATTGTAATGTATTGAATAAATGTGCTGCATGAGCCATTATGGGTCTGGGTTGGAGGGGAGGGAGACAGAAAGAGACAGAGACTTAGAAAGGATGGGAAAAAGCTCATTTACCAGCATCAAAAATACAGTGATGCCACTGAGTGCGATAGCTTAGTCTTTTTGTTTGGTTTTTGTGTTTCAAGACAGGATTTCTCTGTGTAACAGCTGACTGTCCTGGAACTCTCTCTGTAGACCAGGTTGGCCTTGAACTCAAAGAGATCCACCTGTGTTCTTCCAAGGCCCAACTGATAGTTTAATCTTTAATCCCTGCACTCAGGAGGCAGAGGCAGGTAGCTATCTGAGTTTGAGACTACTCTGGTCTACATAGCAAATTCTAGGACAGCCGAGGCTAACATAGCAAGACTGTCTCAAAAAAAAGTAAAAAATAAAAAATGAAATACGATGACACCAACTCCTTTGTCAGGAACCGGATAATTAAAGAGAAAGAATGAAGCATTTAACCTGCCATTGAGGGAGAAATTAGATTCTTCCCCGTTTGATGAAGGGAAATCCTTTCTTACAAAAGAATGTCAGCTAATACATGTAATAGGACTGATAGAATTAGAAAACTACCATTCTGCACTCTCCAGTGAGATAATTGATTCGGGGAAAGACCATCTAGAAATGTTAAACTATTTCAAAAGAAAGAAAAAACGACCAATCTGCTATTGTATGAGTTTCCCGCCATTCGCTTTCTCTCAGACATTTCCAATTTACTTTCTGCCCTAGTGAAGGACACTGGTAACTTCTCAGCTGAGCACAATGACCTTTTCTCAGCTCTCACCTCCGTGATCTCTTCATAGTCTTTGACAGGAGACAGCACTTCCTGGTCACTCTCTCCTTTCACCTGCAAAAGATGGGTTATCAGCCCTCTACGTTTCCAGGCTGAAAAAAACTCTCACTTCTTATGACTTGCTCTAGCCCCAGCTCTGGAGAGTAGCTGGGGCTGGATTCACCTGAGAGCTTGCCTGGGCTAGACATTACGATGATCCTTTCAAGCTGGGCATGGTGGTGCACGCCTCTAATCCTAGCACTCAGGAGGCAGAGGCAGGCGGTCCTCTGTGAGTCCCAGACTAGTGTGGTCTACATAGTGAGACCTTGCCTTAAAAAAAAAAAAAAAAAAAAAAAAAAAGTGTCTTCTGAACCTTCCTGAAGAAAGATGGCTGAAACAGATAGGTATTAATTAGCACTGCAAACTCTCCACCCCACCCACCCTACCCCACCCCCACCCCCGTTGTTGGCTTTAGCTGCTTCTTAGCAATGTGAATCCAGGTAGGTAGACTTCTTATTTTAGGTGTGTGAGTATTTGTATTTGCCTACATGTATGTGTGTGCAACACATGTGTACCTAGTGGCTGTGGAGGTCAGAAGAAGGCATGCGATCTCCTGGGACTGGCATTACAGATGATTATGAGCTGCCATGTGGGTGCTGAGAATTGAACTCAGGTCTTTTGAAAGAGCAAGTGCTCTTAATCACTGAACCAACTCTGTAGCACCTAGGTAGACTTCCTATATACCTAGCTTCTCCCAGAGCCAATGTCCCAGGCACAAGCACCAAGGCTTCTTATAAGACAATTTATGGTACTTTATTTTCCACTCAATATATAAATGTGCATGGTCCCCTAATTCCAGCACTGTTTCTTTTTTCTTTGCTGTGGTTTGGGTTTTGTTGTTGTTTTTGTTTGAGACAGATTCTCAAACATTCCAGTCTGAGCCCAAACTTAGCAAGTGGCAAGGCTACCCTTGAACTCCTGACCTTCCTATCTCCTGAGATGACAGCCATATACCACTGTGCTTGGCCAACATTGGTTCTTTTAGAGGAGAAAAGGTCTCCAAAACCCTACACTAAATATAAAACCCATCTATGTTTTGAGACAGAATCTCACTATGTTACCCAGGCTGGTCTTGAACACTTACTCTCAAGAGATCCTCCTGTCTTGGCCTCTAGTCTAGAATAGTCCATGCTCTACCATGCTTTGGTTTTCTTGTTTCACTTTCTCTCTCTCTCTCTTGCTTTCTCAGGGGGTTGAATCCAGGGCCTCACACATACAAGAACTCTACCTCCCAGCCTCTTCTCCAGCCTTCTTTCTGTCTTGAGAGTAGCTGTCACTAAATTTTCCAGACTGGCCTCAAACTCTCACCGTAGCCCAGGCTGCCCTTGAACTTTTTATCCTGTGTCACCAGGCCCAGCTTTTTGTTTCAGTTTTTGCTGTCGTCAGTGATTATTGTTTCATTTTTAATGATGTATTTAAACCATATCCAACTCAAAAGAAAATCTGAAAATTTTCACCAAGCCTTTCAAAAACAATTTAGCATTTGGTTTGGTTTGGTTTGGTTTGGTTTTTCCCCAAGATAGGGTTACTCTGTATAGCCCTGGCTGTTCTGGAAACCCACTTTGTAGATCAGGTTGGACTTGAACTCACAGAGATCTGCCCACCTCTGTCTCCTGAGTCCTGGGATTAAAGGTGTGAGCCTCCATGTCCATCCAATTTGGTTTTCATAGACCCAGGAATTGGCTACTCTTTCCTTTGTATTTTTGAAGCTTAATTAATATTTATTTAAATAACAGTTTCAGTAATAAATACAACCTTTATAAGCAAGTTTGGGGATAAAATTTTGCCTCAACCGATAGATCAGTAAGTACTAGTAGACTTACTATCTGTGAATGTTCATATACATGGGAGTTTGTTAGCACGTTTTACATAAGCATCAAGAGGATTGGTTAATCTAGCTATAGAGTTATAGAATTAGAAGGTTTTATGTCTTTCTTTTTGATATTTTGAGGCAGGATCTCCTTATATAGCCCAGGCTGGCCTTGAATTTGAAATTCTCCCAACTTAGCTTTCCAAGCTCTGGGATCCAGATATGTGATCCCATACCGAGGTAAAATTTTCTAATATATCTTTTTTCAGATTTTTTGTGGGTTTCTTAATAACCTTAAAAATATTGTTTCTGCATATGTGTGTGTGTGTCCGTCCATGTGAGTAAATGACAAATGTCCAAGAGGAGGACAAAGAGAGTATCAAAATATCTCAAGCTAGAATTCAGACAGTTAGGAGCTGCCCTACGTGGGTGCTAGGAGTCAAAACTTGGGTGCTCTAGAAGGGTATCAAGGGCTTTTAATCACTAAGTCATCTCTCCAGTCCCTTAGAAACATCTTTAAAATGGCATGGTGTGTGTGTGTGTGTGTGCGTGCGTGTGTGTGTAAGCATATGTATGCTTTGTCAGAGGGCAATGTGTAGAAATCCATTCTCTCCTTCCACCACATGAATACAAAGGATTTAACTTCAATGTCAAGGGACACAAGCAGGGATCTTTACTCTCTGAGCCATCTTGCCAGCTCTCTGATGTCTTTTATTGAACCTCTTGGTGGGATGTAACATAAACCACCTTAAGAAACACAGAGCCCCTGTCTCGAAAAACAAAAAAACGAAGCACAGAGCTTGCTGGCTGGTACAATGACAAGCCGAGGGGTAAACGATGTGATGGCCACCTCTAGTCTTTCTCCATCATAAGTTGACATCATGTTAGATTCCATCTGACGACAAGATAGTGGCAGCAGCTGCTGACACCTAAGAGCCAATGTGAATCCCTTCCTCTCTGTGATTGGAGCCAAAGTCTGGAGCTACTCTTCGTTGGCTAAGAATGAGTAAAGCAGGGCGGTGGTGGCGCACGCCTTTAATCCCAGCACTCGGGAGGCAGAGGCAGGCAGATCTCTGTGAGTTCGAGGCCAGCCTGGTCTGCAAGAGCTAGCTCCAGGACAGGCTCCAAAGCTACAAAGAAACCCTGTCTCGAAAAACGAAAAAAAAAAAAAAAAATACCACCCTTGTACTGACCTGTGGCCAGGGCAACGGGACAAACCAATTGCCTTAGGAATGAGTCCCATCCCTCCCTGAGGCCTGACCTAACCCAGTGGACTGAAAAGAATTGCCTTGGAGCATAGCAGCCTGCAATTGTTGAAGGCCATTCCTGAGGTAATGATTGGTGGGGAAGGCAGAACCATCTGCTGCCCGAAGGCAATTCTAAGCCTGAGGTTCTCTGTCCCTATCCCTCTGTAACCCAGCCCCAGCATAGATCACTGACAGAGCAGGCATTGCTTAGGCTTAGCATCAACGAGAAATTTGCATTTTCCTCTCCATCCACTGGGCACCTCACTGCATTTTATGAGGGAAGAATTTACCAAGCGGGACATCAGTCTTCATTTGCCTGAGTCTTGTCATCTTTTGATCCTTGGTACAGTCAAGGGGCCTCAAAGCATAGGTTCCACCAGGGTTCGGATGAAAAGACCCAGAGAGCTACGCTCCTTATGCTGTCGCCCAAGGAAGTGTACTTCGTCAGTCTCGCGTATCGTTTTCCAGCACTGGATCTGGTGAGACTGGGGCGTCCGTGTCTCCTTTTGGGCTTCTGTCAACATCACTTTTGGGGGTTCTTCTAGGGTCCTCCCCCATCCTCTTCTCTGAACTTAGCTTCCCCTGGCCCCTTGCTTCCCTGCAGCCACAGCTGCTTGGCTCGAGGGCACTCAGTCGGCACTGTCGCCTAGGCAACCCAGAAGGGGGCTTCAATCTACTGTCTCCCCAGAGGAGCTGGGCTGGCCCAGAGCCAGGAAGAGGCAGGGGGCAGGGGACCTGACTGGCCCTGAGCAGAGCATGTTGGGAAATAAACAGACTGCTGGTGCGCTGCCTGCCATGAGGGGGGTTGGGGGAATGTCATGGATGTGATTGTCTGTGTGTTGAACAAGCGAATGGCCAAGGATACCAGCAACCAATTAAGGGAATAGAAATGGGACAGAGAAAGAAGGCATCTCGTGCATCTTGGCCTAAGATCTTTAGGCCCGGGTTTAAAGCTGAGCCTTAGTGTTAGTTTCTAGGGCTGTCATAACAAAATACCATAAAGTGGGTGCCTAACACAACAGAAGTTTATTGCCTAAGTCCTAAGGTTCAGAAGTCCAAAATCTCTGAAACCTGAAGTGGGATTCTCCTATGCATTTTACGAGCTCCTGGTGGTTTGCTGGCAACCTTCGGCATTCTTTTGCTTGTGGGTACGTAACTCTAGTTACTACTTTGGGATTCAGTGACATTATCCCTGTTTGAGTTCTTGAGGCCTTCTGCTAAGGACACTAGTCAAGCCAGGGCCTACCTTACCCCAAAGGAAGTCATCTATTTATTTTCTTTTGGGAGGTGAATACTTTTGAGACTGTGACTTTAAACTCACTCTTCAGAGGAGGATGGCCTTGAACTCCTGATCTTGCCTTCACCTCCTGATTGCTGGGATTACAGGCATGTGCTATTAGCTACTTTACAATTCAGTGACTGTGTTTTTAAACAAGGTCACGTCCTAAGATGCTGGACTTTGAAGCAGGGCATGATATAACCTATAAGAAAGTCTTAAGTAAGGGGCTGGAGGGAGACATGGTTCAGAGGTTAAGAGCACTGACTGCTCTTTCAGAGGACTTGGGTTCAATTCCCAGGACATGTGTTCAATTCCCAGTGCCAATCATTTATATATCATTTATATCATATATATATAGATGAGTATGAGGATGAGGATTTTAATGATTATTTGTTTATTGAAACAGTGTCTCATATAGCACAGGCTTACTATGAGTTTGTGATTTGTAGGTTTCCTGTCTCTACCTCCCTGGGGTTACAGGCATATGCCAGTACACTTTCCTTTGCCCGCATTTAGTCTAGGAGACCCTTGAAGGGTCCTGGAACAGACAGCAGTGTGTCAGCCTGTAAGACTCAGTTTGTCATCAGATGCTTTGTATGTCTCAGTGCTGGCGGAGGAACCACTCTTTCTCCAGTCACTAAGTCACAGCACAGCCATGTAACTGAATCATAGCAAACAGCAAGCAAGCAAGTAAGCAAGCAAGCAAGCAAACAAACAAACAAAAAACCTAGCACAGATTTGGGGGTGGTGCAGAAGTGCGACTCATTTATCAACTGTGCCAACCTTGGCAGTTGAATAAGGTATCTATGAGTATCTATTTTGTAGCATTGTCAGAAGAATTGTGTGTGTGTGTATGAGAGAGGGAGGGGGAGGAGAGAGGGAGGGAGGGGAAAACAGAGAGAGGGAGGGGGAGGAGAAAGAGAGAGAGATTGAACAAAGAAACTGGACATGACATCTGTTTGGAGTCCCAACACTCAGGAAGCAGAGGCAGGAGGATCAAAAATTCCAGGCCAACCTGGGCTGTCTAAATAGTAAAACCATGGTTCAACACAAACAAACAAAACAGAAACGCAAATGCCTGACAACTCAGTAAAGGGTCACAATTATTATGCAAAAGCAAATGGCTCATTTGGCAAAGGAGAGCAGGAGAAGTCCCCACTAGTGCTGGCTGTCACACTGTAAACACTGGAACTTCTGCCCCGCCCCTCCTTGAGGAACAGTTATTGCTCACACTGGCAGAGCACTTGCCAGGTTTTCCCAATCCTAGCTCATCCATTCCCCTGTATCTATGTCATCTTCATGGCAATCTCATGGGACAGGGAGGACAGTCATTTTCTCCGTTTTGCAGACAGGAAACTGAGACCCAGGTGAGTTCCATCAGTGCCACTCAACAGAGGACGCTTTCATCTCGCACTCCCCAGCGCAACCCTGCCCCGTTATCCTTCCCTACCTCTGGACCGCCTTTAATGCCACATGGCCCTTAGCAGGGTAAGAGGAGTTACAATTAATGGATAATTGTTGGGGAAAACAGCTCAGATACATTGCGGATTTAAAAAATCAGACTGTGAGTTTACTATTTATAGTAATACTATATTACTCTGCTTATTTAGCAAGTGTATATTTACAGGTGCGTACGGTTGTCGGTGAGGCTGCACAGAAACTGTTAACAGTGCTAAACTCTGAAACTGAGAGGCGGATGGTGGCCGACGAGGGCTTTTATACCATTTTCTTTTTCAAAGAGTGTGTATTATTTTTATCATGAAAGCAGTTGGTATTCAAGCAACATTATAGGCAGACCTTGAGTCTGCTCTGATTTTCTTCAAGGAAATCATTCATGAATATGTATAGACTACCTCTGGAAAGATATTTAAGAAGCTGATGGCAGTGCTTGCCTCTAGAGAGGAAGTCGGAGGGACTGCTGTTTGCAGGCAAGGACGGGAAGAAAATGGACTTCTCACTGTATCTTCTTTTACAAGATTTAATTTGTTTTCTACCAAGTGCATGCATTATAAATTCAAATAAGTCGAAAGAATATTATTAAAAGCTTCAGTGGTTTATAATTACCAGTGAATAATTTGTAACCCACCTTCTGACTGATTACAATACACCAGTTATTCCTACTGGATTGGATTCCAAAGCCAAGTGCTCATATTCAAGCCCAGGGCTTCTCACTCTGAGTCCATGGCTTTTCCTATTGTGTCACCAGTATGTCACTTCAAGGGGCGCACCTTCACAAACCCACTGTCCCCCAGACCCAGCTTCAAGATCAACAAGCCGGGGCAGGAAGCCGTGATTATGGCACTAATTTACCAACCTATCTTTAACTGAACCAAAAACTGTCAGGTCACAAATTTACTTTTAATGATAGCATCTTATCGCTGTATCCAGCACACATTCTGTATTGTTTCACCCTCTGCTCTTTTTTCCTTGAAGTATAACTTACTCATTAAAGAAAAAAAAAAGTGCTTTTGGCTCAATGAATTATGTTATGATTGTTGTTTATATTTTGACATTTATTTGTTTGGGATGTGTGTGTGTGTGTGTGTGTCTGTCTGTATACTTATACCTCTTACACGTACAAGCATGTGCCACATGCTTGTGTGGCAGTCAGAGGACTACTTTCAGGTGTTGGTCGTCTCCTCTGCCATGTGGGTCCCAGGGATTGAACTCAGGTTGTCAGGCTTGGTAGCAAGCCATCTCAGTGTCTGTCCCCTGTTGTTGTTTTGAGGCAAGGTGTCACTCTGCAGAGCCCAGAGTGGCTTGGCACTCGTATGTACCCCAGGCTGACCTCAAAGTAATCCTCCTGCCTCAGCTGTTCAAGTGCTAAGATTATGAGTGTGCGCCATCCCTGCCAACTCTCACTTGAGTGAATTTTTATATATGTCCTACCTATGTAACCAACACCCAGATCAAAATATAGCTGCAGCATCTCTCTGGTTGGTTCTTCTTCACCCCCGTCTGGTCCTTACTACACTCTGACTACAGTCCTTATTCGGGTTCCTAGCTCTACAGACTAATGGTTACCTCTTTGGGGGTGTCATATACGTGGAACCCACAGTGCCTCCTCTTCATTGTCTGTTTCCTTTTGCTCAGAGCTATTTAATGTGGTGTGTAGCAGCTGTTTGATCTTTACCAGACTGGAAGAACAGTCACAGGGTGTTTAACTGTCAAACAACTGTCCACTTGTAAGAAAGGGCCACTTTTCTTCCAGCCTCAAACCCCCCACCCCATCAGGCCTTCCATTTCAGCCGTCGTGGCAGGCAGGCTTGCCAACTCTGCTGTGACCCATTCCCCATCTGTTGGGTCCTCTGTGCTGACAGACCCCTGTGCACTCTTTGAATGACTGACCATTCTTCCTGCACTTTCCTTCCTGGGACAGAGCTCCATCCTTCCCTGACCCCAACCCCTGGTCAAATCCCAGCACAAACAAATCCAGCGTCTGCCTCTGCTGAGACCTGTCTCCAGCAGACTAAGGCCTAATATGAATCACAGACTGCCTCTTAGACCACCACACACTGAGCCCTAATCACAGCCACTGGGTGGCCCCACCCCCAATCCAGTCCCTGACTCCAAGGAGACTTTGCTCCCCACTTAGATGGTGATTTAAGTTGACCTGATTTGAACTCAGTATGGAAGACACAGAAGGGCCAAACGCACTGCCCCAAAGGATCAGAAAAGCTGAAACTGCAGGAATAAAACTCATCATAAAGCAAACAACGGTCTCAAAAGTGTCTCCTTGATGCTCAGATGTTAACTGTGACTGAATCTTCTTAAGTTAGAGAAAGAAACTACAACCAACCCCACTCTGCTGTGTAATAAGGAACAGGCTGGGGGTGGAAGTGGGGGTGTGTGTCTCAAGGAAGCCTAGAGCTAAGCTAGTCCTGCAGATGGTGGGAGAAGGAGAGTAACCTTCCTCCTGTCCTCACAAGATGGCAGGTTTATTTTAAGGGTGTTTTTAACAGCTTGAGAAATGGATTCCGAGAATGCTAGGGGAAACCTCTGATTTGGGGACTTTTGTCCATGGTGTCTTAATTTTTTTTTTTTTAAACAACGGTATTTGACTCCTGGTGAGATTTGTTCCTTCATTAAATTCTGATCATATTGCTGTTTACATCACCACCACCACCGCCCCCTGCAGTGGCTGTTGGGAAGGGAAAAAGATTCAGAGCCTTCAAGAAGGAAGATTGCTTCGGTTGTGTTTGCTCTGTCTGCTAATCAGCAGCAAGCTGAGAATGTCATTTTCACTTTTCTGCATGTCCTTGAGAAAGCATGGTTTCCTCTTTAACACTGGGAGGAGTGACCCGAAAGAGCCCGGGCCTCTGAAGGCTGACTGGGGAAGCCTCAGGGAAAAACAGGCCTTCAGATATATATATATATATATATATTTTTTCTCTCTGGAACAAAAGTCCTGGTTAGTGTGAGATTGAGATTTCCAAATTCATCAACATTAAGTGGTCAAAACAGCTTGCAGGAGGTGGTCAAGTGACCCGTGGAAAAGTGTCAGACCATGGGATTTGTGTCAGACTGAGACAGTTCTAGCCCCATCTGTGGCCTTTCATGACCCCTTTTGTCCCTAAGTCTCCTCCAGATTTGCAAGACAGCGATACAGTGCACTCTGTGAGAAGGTCTTCTAGATGATCCTGATGAGATGGGAACTTTTATTACTCGAAATTTACAGAACAGCTGGCAGGGATTTAGATGAGATTTTGTCAAAGGTGCTAGGCATGGTGGTGCACACCTTTAGTTCAGTCCTCCTGAAGCAGAGGCAGGTGGATCTCTGAGAGTTCAAGGCCAATCTGGTCTACATAGGAAGTTCTAGATCAGACCAGTCAGTGCTACAAAATAGACTCTGTCTCAAAAAAAAATTAAAAAAAAAAATTTACCAAAGCTAACACACAACCACAAAGTTTGTTTAGCTTGGTTTTAATCTTACTATAACCCTCCAAGGTTGTTATTTGTCACTGATTTGCATATTGTCATTTGTTTTGCATCTTTATGTCTTTGTCTTCAGGTACAAAATACTATGTGGCTCAACAAGGAAGTAATCTTTTCATTGGTGCCTCCGATGAAGGTCAATGCTCCCCCACTTTTTTTCCTGTTTTGAATTACATTTATTTTGTATGTTGGGGAGGGCACTTGAGTGTTAAGGTAAGCATTGGCCTTCATTGGAAAAGACATCGTGGCTCACATGTCTAGGGGACTTCAGTTCATTGTGATGGGGAAGGCTTGGTGGGACAGCCCAGGTCATGGTGGCAGGAGTCTGTGGCTGATGCTTTTCACATGGCAGAGGACCAGGAAGCAGACCCTGGGGCTCAAGCCTCCAGTTGAGCTGTCACTTTTTTGTTGTTGTTTTTTTGAGACAGGATTTCTCTGCGTGTAGTCCTGGTTGTCTTGGATATTAGTCTGTAGACCTGGCTGCCCTCAAACTCACAAAGATCCACCTGCCTCTGCCTACCGCAATGGAGTGGAGGGCTGGGACTGAAGGTGTGTATCTGCCACCAAGGCCACCACCACCCAGTGGGCTATCGCTTTCAAAAGCCTTCCCCTAATGGCCTACTTCTGCCAGTAGGTCCCACCTCTGGAAGTTTCCATAGCCTCCTAAAATAGTGCCACCAGCTGAGGAATAAATATTCAAAACATGAGCCTGTGGGGTTCATTTCAGATTCCTATAGCAGACAGCATCACTTATGCTAAAAATAACTCCTGGCTTTTCAGGTGCCTCTGGAACAGGGTGTATAGGTACCCAAAGGAAGCTGCGGCTTTAGGCTTCCTTCAGTATATATAGTGACTCTTATTTGTAGGTTCTTTGGTTCATTCTCAACTGGAGAATGAACCCAGGGTCTTGAGGTTGCTAAGCAAGTGTGAAGGCTGATCTTGGTTGTCAACTTGACTACATCTGGAGTAAACTATAACCCAAGCATCTGGGCATGTGTGAGTGGGATTTTCTTGATTGGATCATTTGGGGTGGGAAGATCCACCCTATATCTGGGTCGCACCTACTGGTGGCAGCCCATAAAATGACGTGGAACAAGAATGCTTTTGCTTTCTTTTCTGCGCTTGCCCTTAGTCTGGCTGGCATGTTCATATATCCTGCAGCTGGTATTAAAACTTAACTCTGGGCTGGAGAGATGGATCAGAGGCTAAGAGCACTGACTGCTCTTCCAGAGGTCCTGAGTTCAAATTCCCAGCAATCACATGGTGGCTCTCAAACATCAGTGATGAGATCTGATGCCTTCTTCTGATGTGCAGGCAAAACGCTGTATACATAATAAATAAATCTTAAAAAAGAAGAAGAAGAACTTAACTCCTTTGGGATTCTAACATAAGTTGAAGACCAGCTGAGACATTTGGCCTCATGGACTGAACACCTACCAGATCCTTGGTGTTTTTTCTGAAAGACCACAGCCATTTTGGACTAGCTGGACCACACCTGTGAGTCCCTCTAGTAGATCCCCTTCCGTATTCATCCCATCAGTTCTGCTGCGTTAGAGAACCTTGACTGACACAGCGAGTGTGCTGCTGCCAAGCCCTTGCCCTGGCTCCGCAGAACTGGGGAACATTATTTTAAGGTGTGTTACTTTTGTTTATGCTGCATTTGTTTAGCTCTGAGAAGCCTGTGATTCTTTGCCGGTCTAATAAAGAGCTGAATGGCCAATAGCAAGGCAGGAGCAAGGATAGGCGGGGCTGGCAGGCAGAGAAAATAAACAGAAGGAGAACCAAGGAAGAGAGGAACAATGAGAGAACAAGGAGAGGAGGACCTCAGGGGCCAGCCGTCCAGCCACCCAGTCACCCAGCCAGCCAAGGAGTAAGAGTGAAAGTAAGACATACAGAAGAAAAGGAAAAAGCCCAGAGGCAAAAGGCAGTTGGGATAATTTAAGAAAAGCTATCAAGAAATAAGCCAAGCTATGACCGGGCATTAATAAGTATGAATAAGTCTCCATGTATGATTTATCTGGGAGCTGGGTGGAGGGCCCCTCAAAAAGACTAAAGAGCCAAGAGAGTAAAACATCACACAACACCGCAGTGATTCACAGAACAGGGTTCATCTCCTAAGAGCCTCCTGAAAGGTGTGGTCACAAGATCCAATATCTAAATTCCTATTTGGAACAGGGCATCTCTAAATTAGGATTTGCTCACCCTGCCTCCTTGTCCCTTCACAGTCAACTAGGAGCACCAAGAAGCCTAGTCCACTTGGTCACTATAAGAATGCTCCTCTCCCAAAGCACAACCTCCAGATGACGTCTCCTTGGCACAGTTTCTCATCTTGGATCCTTCAAATTAATATGGTGCCTGCCAAGGCTGATGATATTTGAGGGTCTAGTTGAATTTAAAGACAGCTCAATAGTGGATTTCAGTGGCAATCCTGGTCAATTGGAATTGAAGGTGGATTCCAGCCCTTTCATGTCTAACCCTAGAGTCATGGTTCTCAGCACTAGCCCAATATTGGTCTGACATTGAAATGATATTGAATCACTTGTAACAAGAGACACAGCAATGAAAAAGAACAGCGATTACACACAGCATAGATGAATCTCTCAAGCAGTAATGAAGGACAGAAGCTGGACACAAAATAATACAATCTGAATAAGTCCACTTATCTAAGCTTCAAATACAGGCAAAACTAAGCCAAATAGTGGCTTTCCTGAATGCAGAAAAGAGTCCTACAAGAAAACTGTAAATATTCTCTGTATGGGTTGAAGATACGGTTTAATGGTGGGCTACTTGGCTAATGCACAAATGTCTGGATTTAAAGATCCCCACACACATAGTATGGTGGCTAGGCTATAAGTCTAACACCCTGGAAGTGGACTCAGGAGGATCAGAAGTTTGGCTTGGCATGGTGGTGCACACCTTCAACCCCAGCACTCAGGAGATAGAGGCAAGCAGATCTTTGTGAGTTTGAGGCCAGCCTGTCCTACATGGTGAGTTTCAGGACAGACAGGGATATATAGAGAGACCCTGTCTCAAAAAACTGAAAACAAAACAAAACCTGTAAGCAGAGACTGCGCATTTGTTCCCTGCCAGCCAGACCTGAACAATCACACAGAAACTATATAAATTGCAACAATACTTGGCCAATAGCTTAGGCATATTCCTGGATAACTCATATATCTTAAATTAACCCATTTCTACTAATGTGTGTATCGCCACAAGGCTTTGGCTTATCGGGTAAGATTCTCCAGTGTCTGTCTCCTTAGGCAGCAACATGGCGTCACTATGACTCTACTCTCTCTCTTTCTCTGTTCAGATTTCCCTAGCTTTGCTCTGCTAAGACATTGACTGACACAGCTTTATTCATCAACCAATAAAAAGTAACAGATATGCAGAAGGACATCCCACATCATCTCCCTTTTCCTGTCTAATTAAAAAGGAAGGCTTTAACTTCAATGCAGTAAAATTATACAAACAGGTTCAAGCAAGAATTACAGTTAGTCCTGAGTTCAATTCCCAGCAACCACATGGTGACTCACAATCATCTGTTATGAGATCTGGTGCCCTCTTCTGGCCTGCACTGTATACATAATAAATAAATAAATCTTTTAAAAAAAAAGAATTACAGTTACAATGTTTAGTTATTTGTATCTGGCAAAATTAAAGAAAATATACTATCATCTATTTTATCTTTGTAAGTCTAAAGTTTCATATCTAATTTATCTTTTATCATAACTAAGAAAAACTATAACTATCTGTCTTCAACTCTTCAAAGGCTCCAGAAAGATGTCATATTACCTAAGTAAACAGGAAGCATTGTAAGCAACTTCCAAGATTTTTAAATTGACAGAGACATCTTGCTACATGGACAGTCATTGAAAGTTCTTCTGTAACATTGGGGCATCATCTTCAGCCTACAGGCCCATAGTATGTGGCAGACTTTTCCATGAAGCAGGAAATGTGGAAGGTTGTTTCACCTATCTTGGCAGTTTGTCAGTCACTTTCTTCTGTATCCTGAAGAATGTCTGGCAGTTTCTTCTGTAAAGCAGGAAACCTGAAGGATCATTCCATCTTTTGGAATGTTCAGCAGGCATTTTTCTGTGGGTCCTGCATATCCAGTTTACACAGCATGCCATCAAGAAGTCCAGGTAAGAGCAGTATCTTGCCCAAATGACAAGCCTTGTCACATTGAAGATAAATTCCATAATGAGTTTCTTCAATGCCCATCAACCCCTCTGAGGTAATTGGTGCTGCCAGCAGACATGTCTCATTGTTGTGAAAAGTCTAAGTTCTTAAAAAAAATTTTAATGCCATATTCTGTAGGTCTTTGAAGTGTTGAAGATTATTTATCTAACTGAAATATATCACGATATATCTAGAAAACCTAACTAAAATGACTACAAGTTTGACTATTATAAATGACTACCTATTAATCTGTAATTTTTAATTATATGTAATATTTTAAATGAGCTGCATAAACATTAATACCTTAAACAAAAGTAGAAATATATGTATAACTAAATTGACCTTAAATTTGTATCAATAGACCAAGATCCATACCAATGCAAAATATTCATCTCTATATCATATCCCCCTTATTTTTTTTTAAAAACTTGACTGTAACCATTAATCATTTATAATCAACTCCCTTTAAATAAAAAAAAATCACTTATAAACAATTATTTTGGGAGTTTGGCCATTGTTTTTTTCCAAACTGCATCCTGCTGTTTGTTAAGTGAAGTATTTTTAGGGGTTCATGGAGGCTTTTTGAGGGCTCTTGTTTCATCAAACCTCATTAGCCTGGAAGGAATCCACTGTTCCTATCTTCTGTGGAAACAAAAGAAGAACCTCTTTCCCAAAGTAACATATCCTTAGACTCATGTTCTGACCAGGAGAGCCTCTTTTTTTTTTTTTTTTTTAATGCTAAGCGGGCATGGCTAGAACTAAGGCAGCTTTGCCTTTTGTCTCCACCCAGTCCAACAAGGTGAAGGTATATTCACTACCAGCTCTGGAAGTCATGCTCACCGTCCCAGCTCCAGGGACACAGTGAATCTATGTTGCCATTCAGCAAGTTGTAGCACGCTGATCACAAACCCTAATTTTTCTATAGCAAGACCTTTTGAAAAAGCCAGAGCCATTCACACTGGCACAAACCAGGAAGTTGGCTCTTAGAGAAGCCGTGCATTTTTTTGCTACTAATGCTGAGTCAGGAAGCCTTACCTCTGCCTCCTGAGTGCTGGGATTAAAGGTGTGTGCCATGACTGTCCAGCTTACATTTTATTTTTAATTATTTGTATATGCATATGTCTGAATGTGGGTTTATGCACACATGAGTGCAGTATTCTTGGAGTCCAGAAGAGAGCACCAGGTGGTTTCTGGACCATTTGACATAGATGACAG
Source organism: Ondatra zibethicus (assembly GCA_004026605.1). NCBI lineage: Eukaryota > Metazoa > Chordata > Mammalia > Rodentia > Cricetidae > Ondatra > Ondatra zibethicus. Next base: position 61,539 of record PVIU01005954.1, read on the forward strand.
GAACTGAAAAGTCTCCTAAGAGCAGCAAGTATTCTTAACCACTGAACCATTTCTCCAGCTCCCAAAACATCTTTCTTCCTTTTTGTTTTTGGAGTGGAGGATTTCAAGACAGGGTTTCTCTGTGTAACAATCCTGAGTGTCCTGAAACTCACTTTGTAGTCCAGGCTGGCCTCAAACTCACTGAGATCCACCTGCCTCTGCCTACCAAATGCTGGGATTAAAGGGCTGCACCACTATTGCAAAACAACTTTCTAAAATAAATCACGCTAGGCAGTGGTGGCACACGCCTTTAATCCCAGCACTCGGGAGGCAGAGGCAGGCAGATCTCTATGAATTCGAGACCAGCCTGGTCTACAGACCAAGTTCCAGGACAGGCTCCAAAGCTACTCTTGAAACCTTGTCTTGAAAAACAAAAACAAAACAAAACAAACTAAACAAAAAAGGCAAATAGCTCAGTTGGTGGCTCGCTTGTTTTACATGTACAAAACCTTGGGTTTGCTTCTCTGGCACCAAATAGCATTTTGGCATAGAGTAGACACATACTCTATGAGGTAGAAACAGGAGGATCAAATGTTCAAGTTCATACTTGACTACATAAAATTTGAGGACAACCTGGACTATATGAGACCCTGTCTCAAAAACATATAAACAAAAAAACTCAATTCAAATGCCAGAATACCAGGTCTGGCAGTTCATGCCTGTAATTCTGGCACTTGAAATGCTAGAACAGGAGGATTGCTGTAGGTTTTTGAGTCTGGGGCCAACCTAAATTACTATAGCCAGATGCTGACTTAAATGAATAGGGGAAACTCATGAGTCATCTCTTAAGAGGAATGGCTGAGAAGATAGAGTCCATTTTCCTGAAGAGGCAAACATCCATGACTAAGAGCACCATGAGAGTAGTCTCCACATAGCTGGGGTTTCATGGAAAAGGAAGATTCAGGCTGGGATTGGAGATCAGTAATAGGGGACTTGCCTAGCACGTATGGAGAAAAAAAAGCAAAAATACAGAAAAATCTAAATGGTTCAAGATGAGTCCAGAAGGGACCATGACTGCTGAGCGGAAACTTGGGGAACTGGAATATGAGGAGAATCTTTCACAAAGCGTCAGAGACCTCACAACTCTCCTAACACACCATGACCCGTGAGCATCCAGTTATTACTTAATCCCTGTGCTGGACTTCAGGATACAGAATGAGAGACTGGTCCCACGTCTCTCTCACAGAGTACTTTTAAGGCCAGTACTCAGATGCCGGGCAATGCTGGTGCACATCTTTAATCCCATCACTCGAGAGGCAGAGGCAGGTGGATCTTACTGAGCTTTAGGCCAGCCTGGTCTACAAAGCTAGTCTCAGGACAACTAGGGCTTTTACACAGAGAAACCCTGTCTTGAAAAACCAAAAAAAAAAAAAAAAAAAAAAAAACCCAAACAAACAAGCAAACAGAAAAATGCCTCAGTTAAGACCACTACTCAGAAAAGGAATGACTGGAATTTTAAACTTGTGTTGTGTGTGTTTCTGCCTGTGTGTGTGTGTGTGTGCGCACACCTGTGTGCACACGTGGAGGCCAGAGGACAACATCACATCTTTATTGCTCTCTGCCTTATTCCCTTGAGAATAAGAGTGTTTCTCATTGACCCAAAGCTTTGTTAGGCTAGCTGGCCACCAAGTTCCTATAATCTGCCTGTCTCAACCTGCAACATTGGGCTCTTGCAGGTACATATGGCCATGCTTGGCTTTTTTTTTAAGATTATTTATTTATTTAAAAATTTTTCCATGATATTTATTGAGCTCTACATTTTTCTCTGCTCCCCTCCCTGCCTCTCCCCTCCCTCCTTCAATCCTCCCCCAAGGTCCCCATGCTCCCAATTTACTCAGGAGATCTTGTCTTTTTATACTTTCTATTCCCCATGTAGGTTAGATCTATGTAAGTCTCTCTTAGTGTCCGTATTGTTCTCTAGGTTCTCTGGGATTGTGGTTTGTAGGCTGATTTTCTTTGCTTTATGTTTAAAAACATAAATTTATGTTTATGAATGAGTACATGTGATAATTGTCTTTCTGTGTCTGGGTTACCTCACTCAAAATAATGCTTTCTAGTTCCATCCATTTTCCTGCAAAATTCAAGCTGTCGTTATTTTTTTCTGCTGTGTAGTACTCCATTGTGTAAATGTACCACATTTTTTTTATCCATTCTTCGATCGAGGGGCATTTAGGTTGTTTCCAGTTTCTGGCTATGACAAACAAAGCTGATATGAACATAGTTGAGCACATGTCCTTGTGGCACGATTGAACATCCTTTGGATATATACCCAAAAGTGGTATTATTGGGTCTTGAAGAGGGTTGTTTCCTAGTTTTCTGAGAAATCGCCACACTGACATTCATGGGGTTGTACCAGCTTGCATTCCCACCAGCAATGCAGAAGTGTTCCCTTTTCTCCACAGCCTCTCCAGCATAAGTTGTCATCAGTGTTTTTGATCTTGGCCATTCTTACAGGTGTTAGATGGAATCTCAGAGTTGTTTTGATTTGCATTTCTCTGATGACTAAGGATGTGGAACATTTCCTTAAGTGTCTTTCAGCCATTTCTGTTGAGAGTTCTCTGTTTAGGTCTGTACTCCATTTTTTTTTATTGGATTATGTGATCTTTTGGTGTCCAATTTCTTGAGATCTTTGTATATTTTGGAGATCAGACCTCTGTCTGATGTGGGGTTACTGAAGATCTTTTCCCATTCTGTAGGCTGTCATTTTGTCTTGTTGACCGTATCCTTTGCTTTACAGAAGCTTTTCAGTTTCAGGAGGTCCCATTTATTAATTGTTTCTCTCAGTGTCTGTGCTGCTGGGA
>PVIU01005954.1:64478-107103 GCA_004026605.1 Ondatra zibethicus
CTGTGCCAATGCGTTCAAGCGTACTTCCCACTTTCTCTTCTATAAGGTTCAGTGTGGCTGGCTTTATATTGAGGTCTTTGATCCATTTGGATTTGAGTTTTGTACATGGTGATAGATATGGGTCTATTTTCATTTTTCTACATGTTGATATCCAGTTATGCCAGCACCACTTGTTGAATATGCTTTCTTTTTTCCATTTCATATTTTTTACTTTTTTATCAAATATCAGGTGTTCGAAAATGTGTGGATTGATATACGGGTCTTCTTTTCGGTTCCATTGTTCCTCCTGTCTGTTCTTATGCCACATGTTTGGCTTTTAAAAAAGATTTTGTTTTTATTTGTGACTGTGTGTATGTGTGTGTGTGTATGTGTGTGTGTGTGTGTGTGTGTGTGTGAGAGAGAGAGAGAGAGAGAGAGAGAGAGAGAGACTATGTGCACGTGTGCAGATGCTCTCAGAGGCTAGAAGAAGGCATCAGATCCCCTAGAGCTGGAGTTGCAGGCAATTGTGAGCCACCAAATGTGGATGCTTGGAAATGAACTTGGGTCCTCTGCAAAAGCAGTGGGCACATTGAACCATTTCTCCAGCTCCATCCATGACTTTTTTAAGAGCAGGGAATTAGAACTCAAGCTCTCCTGCTTACATAGGAAGCTCTCTGACCTACTGAGCTATCTCCCCAGTCACAATGGCTGAAGTTTAGCTGTCAGTTTGTACAATGAAATTTCTTTCAAAATGAAGGCCTCTGATGATCTAAAGGCCTTGGGTTTCTAGTAACTCTGGTGTTCCCACGACATTTTGCTTCAGCTCTTAGTTGACAATATCCGAGAGCCACACTCTCCATTTTGTGTGGTTCTGGGAATCAAACCAAGGCTTTGCTCGTGCTAAGTGCTCTATCACTGGGCCACTCTCACAGCGGTCTCTAGACAGAAACAATATTCAAGTTTGTGTTTGTTATTTATTTACAACCAATCCAAATATGTACACTAAGAAAAAGATTGTTTGTTATTAAGAAAAAAATTTGTAATGTAAAATGGCACCTGGGATCCTTGTTGGAAATACCTGGAGAGTTCCCAATATCTTGTGGGTGAAGTTATCTTCTGCTTGCAACTTCCCCCAGACATATTAGGAGGACCCAGTCTCTCTGGAGTTCCTTGGTTATTCCACAACAGTTTGTTTACTCCGTTGGGGTAACACTTATCACACCTGAGTTTTTGCCGTGTCTCTTACCCTTGTTTGTAATTCCTGTGCTTATTTTCAGCATGGGCGTGGCTAGCACAAAGAGAGCATTTAAAGGGGAGGGGTGTGTTGCTGTCCACGGTCCTGAACTTTCAAAGCAGTCTGAGACATACGTGTTTTCTTAGCACAGAGATGCTAATTACACTCATCCAACCTCACTAAAGACGCCTGAGCAGGTAAGGGAGAGGTAAACATATGATAAAAGAATGAGCGCTCAGAGAAAGACAGACAGAGGCAGCCAGAGAAGAGGCCAGGGAAGAACAACAAATAAAAAATGTTTTTCAAAGAATGTCCTAAGAGTCAAGAAAGATGGACAGCTAGCCAAGCGTGGTGGTGCATACATGTAATTCCAACATTTAGGAAGTAGAGGCAGGAGGTTCTGAGTTCATCCTTGGCTACACAGGGAAACTGAGGCCAAACTGGCATATATAGAACTATCCTTAAAGGAGAAAGAAGAGGAGGAGGGAGAGAGGGTAGGATAGAAGAGGAGGAGGAGGGAGGAGAAAAAGGGAATGAAGAGCAAGAAGAAGGGGAGGGGGAGGAGGGGCAAGCAGGAAGAGGAGAAAAGGGGGAAGAGGCGTTGACTCATAATGTGCACACCTCCTTGGGGTTCTACTAGCAGATGGTGGTTTTGGACAGAGGGAGAGACATTTGCTTCAGTGGTGTAGCCACTGATAAGTTGTCTGTGCTCCTGTAAGTGACCTTACACAAACTCCTTTGTACATGCACAGACAAGTGCACAGAGCATCAAAAAGGCAGGGGACTATTTGAGAAGAAGGACAAGCATGAAATTTTTATAAAGAAAAGCATTAGGGCTGGAGAGATGGCTCAGAGGTTAACAGCAGTGCCTGCTCTTTCAAAGGTTCTGAGTTCAATTCTCGGCAACCACATGGTGGCTCACAACCATCTGTAATGAGGCCTGGTACCCTCTTCTGCAGACATACACACAGACAGAATATTGTATACATAATAAAAAATAAATATTTAAAAAAAGAAAAGTGGGGCTGGAGAGATGGCTCAGAGGTTAAGAGCACTGACTGTTCTTCCAGAGGTCCTGAGTTCAATTCCCAACAATCACATGGTGGCTCACAGCCATCCGTAATGAGATCTGGCTCCCTCTTCTGGTCTGCAGCATACATGCATGGAAAAGTCTGTATATATAATTAATAAATACATTTAAAAAAAAGAAAAGCATTATGTATGAGTAATAGATTATGATAAAAACTGAATAATAATAATGATGATGATGATAATAATAATAATAATAATAATATTGAGTTGGAAGTGTCACCCCAGAACCCCTGGCCTGGGAGTTGCACTCGCCCATCAGCTGTTTGCTGTGCTTCCCTGACCTCTGCCACCTATGCCTTGATCACTCTGGTCCCCTCCTGCCTCCCTGCTGTTTGTTGTTTGTCTCACACTGGGACTCTTGATCTGTTTTTCCTGTGTCCTTCCACTTTAAAACTGTATGGATGTTTGATCCTTATGTTTCTGTTCCCTCTTGCAGCGTCTGCTAGTCTGGCCCTTAATGGGTTCACCTCGGTGCTTTTCTGGCTTTTGCTGCCGGTCTACACCAGAATTTTGGGTTGGTCAGCTGACACAGGTTTCCAAAAGTGCTTTATTTGTCTCTCTGTTAGAATAGTGTGGTCACAGTATGTCTGTGTAACTTTATAAATATTTCTGTATGCACATGTTCTTGTTTAAGACCAGTAAAACGTATATCTCCAGATTACAGAAGCTCTGAAAAAATACAAACATGTGGGTAGCTGCCATTTTAACCTTACCACCATCTTTGGTAAGAGTACCCACATATGTTAGTATTCTTTGACTTATTAAAATATTCCTTTTAATCTTCTTGCATCTACTAGCATTAATAAACTGTAACTAATTGGATAAAATACACATTTAAATTTAGCTTATATGCCCAGTTTAAAATAACAGGTAATGGTACCCTGACTCTCAAGTGCCTTTATAGATCTAAGGATATGGCATTTAACAAAAAGAGCCTCTAACACAGAGACATGCCAGCTTCTGCAGCACTCTTTAGCTTCTCCAAGAAGATGCATGGCTCCTTCTGCCTCTGGCTTTGCCTTTGGGTTTGGCAGAGCCACCCACACAGCAAAAAGTGACTTTCCACCTCTTCAGTTTCCTGGATGCTTCACTTGGGGAATTGATCTGCTCATCCTGCCAAGACAGGTAGACTAAATCTTCCCCCCACAGGAAAAATCTTTGGGCCTCTCATACTCAGCAGCTAATAGCAAGCACTGCTTAACCCATTATTCTTATCTATGTTAGCCACATGGCTCAGTACCTTTTTCAGCGGGGCAGGTCCACATCCTGCTTCTTTGGTGGTCTGGGCAGGAGTGAGGAGGAATGGGCTTCCTCCTTCCCAGCTTTCTCCTGGTCTCATTGCCCCACCTCTCTTTCTGTCTGATTGACCCGCCTATACTTCCTGCCTGGCCAATCAGTGTTTATTTAAAACATGATTGACAGAATACAGACAATTATCCTGCACCATAGCTATGAGGGAGAATTCAGCCAGAGGCTCCTGGAAGGGTCAAGACTGAACATGGCCAGCCGACTGAAGCAGGACATGGCAGGGGGCGCCAAAGTAAGGGGAGGAATAAGAGGCCAGTCAGGAATGAGCCTGTAGACCAATTGGTCAAAAAACCAACTGTCCAAAATGGCTGAGATTATATAGGGGAGAGAAGCTGGGGGAAGGGAAGAGGACGCCAAGCCCCTAGGAGGGAGAAGTTTGGGGTAGGAGGTGGGGTAAGAAGCGATGGGAGGAGCCACAGGTACTGAGAGTTGCTGGGAGAGCAAGCCAGTGTCTGCTTTGCTATGTTAATAAGCATGTCAGTTAGCCTTTGTCCTGGGTTTCTTTGCTATCTAATAGTGAAGAGTTGGAATGTTACAAATCTGGGACCAAATTATCTGGGACCATCTTTAGTGCACTCACATCTGTGTATGACTTAACACCTTTATTATTATCAGGTAGAATCTTTTGAAAAGGATTAACAGAGCACTAGCTTCCACCAACTGAGGAGCAAAGAATATCATCAGACAGCATTTGAAACCTCTACAGAGACTCCCCCACTTTGCTATTCCCTGATGTTTTCACCAATGTGTTTTTATTATATTGTGTTTATTTATTTTGTCTATGATGAAAAAAAGAAATAAAAAGGAAAGGACACAACTGCTTCCAGGTGTGGTGGAGGAGGAAGTTTATGGTAGATTAAGGGGAGAGTGTGGGTAGGGGCAGGGACAGAGTCCAGAGTGGGAGAGAGAATCCAGAGTAGGCATGAGCAGACTGAGCTGCACCACTAGGAGAGGATCAGGAGGGAGAGGAGGTAAAGAGGAACCAGGTGCAGCAGCCAGAAAGCCAAAGATCCAACAGGGCAGGTAACCAAAAATGTCTGGATTATTTAGAGAAGAACCTCTGGAGGAAGGATAGGGTGTGCCAGTCCCTGGGCTGGAGAATCAGGGTAGTGATCTGGGATTCCCCTCTATATGCTGTGAATACCCTTGGTGAATAAAGAAACTGCTTTGGCCTGTTGATAGGGCAGAACTTACATAGGCGAGGAAAACTAAACTGAATGCTGGGAGAAAGAAGGCAGATTCAGGGAGAAGCCATGTAGCCCTGCCAGAGCCAGACAGAACTTTACCCAGTAAGCCACAGCCACGTGGCAATACACAGATTACAAGAACAGGTTAAATTAAAATGTAAGAGTTAGCAAATGAGAAGCTAGAGCTAATGAACCAAGCAGTGATTTAAATAACATAGTTTCTGTGTGATTATTTTGGGGCTGAGCAGCTGGGAACCCACAAGCAGCCTTCCTTGCAAAAGGGTAGAGGGCGGGTATGCCAGTCACACACTGTAACAAGTAGGAACTGAGGGATGCTGGGTGAACCTGGCAGCCAGGTCTGCTTTGATATGTTAAGTAGGCACCTCAGCTGTTTGTCCTGGGTTTGAGACATAACAGTCTGTACATGTTTATGTATGTGAACATATATGTAGTGGTCAGAGGACCTGGGGATCAAACTCAGGTCCTAAGACTTGGCAGAAAGTGCTGCAAAAGATGCCCATTGATGCTGTGGGATAATCCTCTTGTACACTGTGAATATGTATTGCTCTCATTGTTAATAAAAACCTGATTGGCCAATAGCTGGGCAGGAAGAGATTGGGTGAGACAGCCTGAGCCAGACAGAATGCTGGAATGAAGAAGGGCTGTGTCAGAGAAGTCACCAGCCAGACACAGAACAACTCAGGACATATAAAATGGATAGAGTTAAAAGCCATGAGCCTCGGGGCAGCATATAGATGAATAGAAGTGGGCTACGTTGTCAAGCCTGCGCTATCAGCCGAGCATTTACAATTAATATTAAACCTCTGTGTTGGTTATTTGGGAACTGATGGGTGGGACAAAAACTTCCTCTTACACATTGAGCCATCTCATCAGCCCTCCTCTAGTGTGTTTTTTAAATGACTTGATTTATGGCTTCTGTTCTCTAACTATAAACACATATATTCTTTTCATGTTGGAATGTGTCGTTTGAGGCAACATGAATCTGTGTTCTTCAGTGAAACTGTCTGGCGTGAGTGAGAAGGAAGCACGAAACACGCAACAAACCCACTTAGGAATTTATTAGAGGAGACGTGTACAGACCTGGTGAAGTGTGCAGAGAGGGCTGAAGATGGCGCGCCCAACTTTTAAAGCCTGCTTAGCGCATGCGCACAGGAGTATGACGTGGCTACATCATACGCAGATGACAGAGTTTACGCATGCGCACAAGGGCTTAAGTAGCTGCATCATACGTAGATGATGCAACCATGCCACGTGTGAGTCATGCAGGGCCTTTTAAGGTCCCCAGGGCAGCTAGGTATTTTTGCCTGAGGACTTGTCTGCACATGCATGGCACTGGAACCCGGAAGTGCCAGCCATGCTGGTTGGCTAGAATCATAACACCCAGGTCATACTAACTCATATTTGGTTCCAGAGTAAATTCTTTTTTTCTTTATATTTATTTATTTATTTTGTTTACAGTGTTCTGTCTGCATGTGTGCCTGCAGGCCAGAAGAGAGCACCAGACTTCTTTACAGATGGTTGTGAGCCACCATGTGGTTGTCGGGAATTGAACTCAGGACTTCTGGAAGAACAATCAGTGTTCTTAACCTCTGAGCCATTCTCCAGCCCCAGAGTAAATTCTTTATCTCCTTTTGAGGTGAGAGCTGTGTTTTGTGCCAACAGATGTTTAAAGATGTGTCATAAGTTTGTGTTCTAAGTGAAACAAAGTTGTGCAAGTGTTGATATGAGTAACTGTGTGCAGACGGGGAAGGAACATGTCCTGTGGATGGAGATGGGGAGAGACGTGATCTCTCTCACACTCGAATCTGTATGTGTTTGCTCTTCCATCTTGATTGCATTTGATGAGTTTTAAAACAAACGTATAGGGGGCTGGAGCTGCAGCTTGGAGCGTGCATACTCAGCAAGTCAAAGCCCTGGGATACATCCCCAGCGCTACATAAACTGTGTGTGACCTGCCTGTGACCCCAGCACTCTGGAAATTGAGGCAAGATGAATAGAAGTTCCAGGTCCTCGTTGGCTCTGCAATGTGCAGAAGTTCGGTAAGAGAGACACAAGACCCTAGATCAATAAATAAAAAATACAAACTCACTCTTGCTTTTAGTGAAAAGGCCAATAAATGGCTAAATTAATTATTAACTAAACATGTGTTTCAGGAGCAAGGGATGCCGTTCAGTGGTGTAGGATTTGCCTAGCATGCACAAAGACTCATTCACCAGTAATGCACAGGCGTGCACACACATACACAAACACACAAAGTTTAAAAATTCTTCCAGGGAAGGATTTGCACAGTGACATCTGTTTCACAGGTAACTTCAGGCATTTAAGCTGACTTCTGCGTCTGCACTGGGGACAGGGTTTCTCTTGCTCTCTGAAATTTGGAGGGTAGAGTGGTTTTTCTCCTAATTCCCCTCGCTTGCCTCTCCAAGTCAGTGGCTCCCTCCAGCAAAAGACTCTTACATAGCTCTTGTTTCCGATTCATGGTAGGTGCTTAAAACTGCATTATCTCAGTTAATCCTCCAAACAGCCCACCATATCATTGTAATTGCTCTCATTACAATGTTTGTGAATAGCTGAGACAATGAATAGCGATTAAAAAATGTCAAGGGTCTATTCATATTCACCTGCCTCCCAGAATAGCCTTTGAATATTTGAAGTCATAAGACACATCTTATTCATCAGTAAATTCTCAACATTACCTAGTATGGTTCCTAACACATAGTAGGGACTCAAAAGTATTTTTGAATAAATGAATTAATTAACAGAAATGAACAATAATTAGCATTATATTTGAATAATTTAAATTGCTACATTTATACATAATAGAGCAAAGATAACAGAAGGGTAAAGTCTCTTAACTGTAGTGAAAAGGTTAGAGAAAGGTCTCTACACAATGTCCGAAGGAAGAAAAAAATGCTCCCTGTTTAGGCCAGGCTGGCCTCCAGTCTGCACCAAACTCCTGCTTCCTCACACAAGAACTGGGATTACAGGTGTGTGCTGCTATGCCTAGCCTCACAAAATGCACTTTTAATTTTCAATTAAGGATAGAGAACAAAAATAGTGGCATAAACCCCCTTACATAAACCAAAACTCATTAGTTGAAGGTTAAAGTTGGGGGGATGACTCCAGCTTATAGCCTTCCTTCTGTCCCTTTCCTCTTCCTCTTCTTTCTTTGGTCCCAAATAATTGTGGAGATCCTCTGTGTTGATGCCTATGAAGGTTTCAGACTTGGCTTTCAAAGAATTTACTCTTACTGAAGCAAAGACACAAGTCTTACCTCAAAAGGGACACAGAACAGTTTATGTCAGAGCCAAATATGAACAACCATAACCTGAGAACACAGATTTAAGCTACCCCAAGTTCATGTTCCAGCGTGCTAACAGGGATCTGAAGTCTTACAGCAATAGAACAAAGAAAGTCACAACCAAGACACTTTTCAGAACATTGTTACGGACAATGGGACAGGTCACAGCAAAGCCAGGCGGTCTCTGCTAAGGCTTCACTTTCTGAGGACATTTTTAGCATTTTGATTGTTGGGAGTTCCTGGTCTGTTGAGTTAATACATTCCAAAAGGTTTCACCTGCTAGTCACAAGGATATTAGATCAGCCACAAAGGTGGGCAAGGAATGGCTATTGACGGAGTAGAGCTGGGTGGGGTGGCACACACCTTTCATTCCAACACTGGCACTTAGAGGCAAGCAGATGTCTGTGGGTCTCATACCAGCCTGGTTAACATAGCAAGTTCCAGAGCAGCCAGAGCTATATAGAGAGCCTGTCTCAAAATGGGGGAGAGGCTAGAGATAGCTCCAAATAAATTGTAGCTGGGCTCTGGACCTGCAACATTCCAACCTCTCTGCACTCTGTCTTGCAGCAAGTTCAGTTTAAGTGCGGCTTCTTTCCTGGTGCTTTCCTTCACACGCTCTAGTCAGAAGGGAAAGGTCATGACCCTAGAAGGTGCAATGTTCTATGATTATCTAAATCCCACAACTTCGCTCTGAGCTGCCTTCTTGCCCTCATGCACACCCATTGTAGATGGATTCTTTGGGCTGCCAGCTCACAAATAACAACACGGAGACTTCTTATTATGAAAGCTTGGCCTTAGCTTAGGCTTGTTCCTAACTAGTTCTTAGGTTTTTTTTTTTTTTGTTTTGTTTTTTGTTTTTTGTTTTTCGAGACAGGGTTTCTCTGTAGCTTTGGAGCCTGTCCTGGAACTAGCTCTTGTAGACCAGGCTGGTCTCGAACTCACAGAGATCCACCTACCTCTGCCTCCCAAGTGCTGGGATTAAAGGTGTGTGCCACCACCACCCGGCTTAGTTCTTATAACTTAAATTTACCCAAATTTTTTTTTAGGTTTATTTATTATGTATACAGTATTCTGCCTGCATATATGCTGGCAGGCCAGAAGAGGGCATCAGATCTCACTGTAGATAGTTATGAGCTACCATGTTGTTGCTGGGAATTGAACTCAGGACCTCTGGAAGAGCAGGCAGTGCTCTTAACCACTGAGCCATCTCTCCAGCCCAATTTACCCAAATTTTTTAATCTATGTTCTGTCACGTGGCTCATTACCTTATCTCTCCATACTGCCTATCCTGCTTCCTCTGTCTGGCTACTGACTTCGCCTTTCTTCTTCCCAGAGTCCTCTCTGCCTGAAAGTCCTGCCTAAGCTCTTCCTGCCTAGCTACTGGCTAGTCAGCTCTTTATTAAACCAGTCAGAAGGCACCTTGGCAAAGATACATCTTCACAGTGTAAACAAATATTTACCAGTGTCCCGTGGCTTGCATGATCTTATTTTCTGAACACAGAATCAAAAAAAGCCCTCGTCCCTCCTCAGTCTGTAAGCACCTGCAGTAGCTGGCAAACCACAGCAATAACGAGGCTGTCGTCTTCCAAACACAAGAAACGGCGTGGCCTCAAAATCACGTGAAAGCAACTCAGAAAAGGGATTCTAGAACCTCCAATCCAGGGGTCTTATTTGCTGTATCTGGATGCCAGAGGTCAGAAAAGTAGATAGAGGGTGTTATGATTATGATGTGAGAGGGACCCTTGGGATCCCAAGGCGGGTGAAGCCCGCGGGTGGAAGACAAATGGGCCATGCAGACACAGCTTGAGTGCGGAGTTTATTGAGATAAAGGGAATGGGGAAGGGTAGACAGAACAGGAGAGAGAGACAGAGAGAAAGAGAGATGAAGAGAGAGGGAAGAGAAAGAGGAGAGCGACAAAGAGAGAAAATTGCAGAAAAGGAAGAGAGCAGGAAGAAAGTGGGAGTAGGCGGGGCTTGCCCCTTAAAGGAACAGAGTACTGTCTGCCATGCGCATCGGTGTGATGCAGGGCGTGATGCACTGTGCCAGGGCCAAGGTGTGCCTGGATACTAATATTGGGTACTCCCACAGACACACAGCAGTTCCTTGCCAGCACTGAAGCACAGGCTCCCAGCCTCCCCTATTTTCTGTTCTCAGTTCCTGATGTTTCTTCCCACGGATGGACAAGACCTGAGGCTGGGACCTGAGCAGCGAGGGCAACATGAGCATGGGGCACGGAAGCCTGCACTCCTGGGATTCTTAGCTTTTTCTAGACAGTGCAAGATGAACTTTTGTTTTGTTTATTTGTTCATGAGAGGACCAGTAAATATCATGACAGGCCCCCAATACCTCAGTTAAGAATTAGACCTCGCCAGGAGATGCACGCCATAATCCCAGCACTCGGGAGGCAGAGGCAGGCGGATCTCTGTGAGTTCGAGGCCAGCCTGGTCTATAAGAGCTAGTTCCAGGACAGGACCCAAAGCTACAGAGAAACCCTGTCTCGAAAAACAAAAACAAAAAGAATTAGGCCTCAGTTCCAACCTCCTGAAATAAGTCAGTTTCTGAGGAATGCAGGAACAAAGGGCAATCAATCATGGAACACCCCCCCCCACACACACACAGTAAGGACTAGGGGAATTGCACATACTGTACTAGGATCAGCACACACACACACACCCCGTACCTCAAGGCAAAACCAAAAAAAGAACAAAACCTGAGATTTGTCCACACTTGCCCAAGAATGGAAAAGCTATAACTTTAGCCCACCCCTGCTAGCTCTAACCAATTAGAAACATCATAATACAATTGTCACTTGTGTAAATCAATCCTAGATAGAATGATCACAGCGCTTTTAGATTCCTTTTGTTGTGTCTAACAGAGCCTGACAGCTTTGCTTGGGGGTGCCATTCACCATTTTTCTGCTCTGTATTAGATGTGCGGCACCAGCATGCTGGTACCTTCTTCAGATAATAAACGCTCTGCTGATTGCATATGTGAGGGGTGGTCTTTTGTGAAACTTCTCCAGGACCCTAATAGTTTATTTCAGACAAAGTTTTGCTATGTATCCCCAGGCTGGCCTTGAATTCATGGCCATCTTTCTTGCTTCAGCCTCCTGAATGGTGGAATTAGAGGCTTGTATCTAACTAAGTACAGAACTGGGGTAAGCGTCTAGGACAGAAACCATTTTTAAAAACTTTACATGTATACACACACATATATACACATATATACACATACAGTGTGTGTGTGTGTGTGTGCGTGCACGCAAGTGCACACACATATATACTTGGCATGCAGGTGCCCACAGAGGCCACAAAAGGATGTTGAATCTCCTAGAATTGGAGTTATAGGCAGTTAACAGCCTCTCTCCATAGGTGCTGGCAACTCCAGCTGCCAACTTTTTGTTTTGTTTTGTTTTTTGAAACAGGGTTTCTCTGTGTAGCCTTGGTGTGGTGGTTTGGAAGAAAATGACCCCCAAAGGGAGTGGCACTATTGGAGGTGTGGCCTTGTTAGAGGAAGTGTATCACTGTGGGGGCTGGCTGTGAGGTCTCTTTGTCTCCAGCTTCCTGTTGCCTGCAAGATGTAGCACTCAGCTCCAGCACCACATCTGCCTGCACGCAGCCATGCTCCCTCCCCTTCGTGATCATAATGGGCTGAATGAACCTCTGAACTGTAAGCGAACCACCTCAATTAAAGGTTTTCTTTACAAGAGTTGCCATGGTCATGTGTCTTCACAGCAATAGAATCCCTACCTAAGACAGTTGGCCTTCCTGCAGGCTGGCCTTGAACTCACAACTGTCACTGATCCCCACCTGCTGGGATTAAATGCATGTGCCACCCCTGCCCAGTTTCCAACTTTTTTTTTAAATTTCTTTTCTTTATTTTTTTTTAAATTTTATTTGTTTTTTTTTTTAATGTTCTGTCTGCAATAATGCCTGCAGGCCAGAAGAGAACATCAGATCTCATTATAGATGGTTTTAAACTACCAGGTTGTTGTTGGGAATTGGACTCAGGACTGTGGAAGAACAGAAGGTGCTCTTAACCCCTGAGTCATTTCTCTAGCCCCCGACTGTTTTTAAATCTCGGGACTTGGGTAGACCAGGCTTCTCAAATTCGCTATGTATGGGAAGATAAACTTAAACTGCAGCTCCACCTGTCTCTGCCTCCCAAGTGCTGGGATTACAGGTATGCCCCACAACACTTGGTTTCTGAAGTGCTGGGGATGGAACCCAGGCAAAGCAATCACCTCCCAATGGAGTTGTACTCCCAGCTGAGTGACAGAAAGTATTCTTATTCATCTTAATGCTAAAAAAAAAAAAATAAGGGCTAGAGAAATGGTTGAGCAGTTAAGAGTACTTGCTGCTCTTCCAGGAGACCCATATTCTATTCCCAGAATCCACATAATGGCTCACAGCTTTCTGTAACTCCATTGCCTTGAAATCTGGTGCTCTCTTCTGGCTCCTCCAGCTCCTCCAGCACCAGGAACACACGGTACACCACAGATTACATATATATATATATCTGCAGGCAAAGCACCCATACACATAAAATTAAATTAAATTTAAAGATATATAAAAAGCACATTAAGCTTTGATATTTTTTTGAAAAATTTCTTTTTTTTAAAGATTTATTTATTTATTATACATACAATGTTCTGCCTGCATGCATGCCTACAGGTCAGAAGTGGGCACCAGATCTCATTACAGATGGTTGTAAACCACCATGTGGCTGCTGGGACTTGAACTCAGGACCTTTGGAAGAGCAGACAGTGCTCTTAATAGCTGAGCCATCTCTCCAGCTCCCTGAAAAATTTCTTTTACATCTTAACTTACTTTGTGTATATGTGTGTGTGGGTGTCATTTGTATGTGTGTGGAAGTCAAAGAAAAACTTTCTTTTTTTTTCTTATTTTGGTTTTTTGAGACCTAGTTTCGCTCTAGTTTTTGGAACCTGTCCTAGAACTAGCTCTTGTAGACCAGGCTGATCTCAAACTCACAGAAATCCTCCTGCCTCTGCCTCTGCCTCTCGAGTGCTAGGATTAAAGGTGTGTGCTACTACTACCCTGCCAAAGGAAAACTTTCTATCCTTCTACTAGATAGGTCCTGGCAAATCAAACTTAAGTCATCAGACTTGGTGATAAGTTGCCCTACCCACTGAGCCATCACAGCAGCCTAAACTGATTTTGTAGAGGAGGATATCAAAGAGTGATCAATAATTTCCCTTTCCCTTGTGTCTGGAGAGGTTAAGAGCTCTGGCTGTTCTTGCAGAGGACCTGGGTTTGATCTCAGTATTCAGTAGCTCACAACTGCCTGTAACTGGAGTTCTACAGAGTCTGATACCCTCTTCTGACCTCCTTGGGCACCAGGCATGCATGAATGCACATACATACATGTAGGCACCCACACATGCATATAAAATAAAAATAAATAAATCTTTAAAAGAAAAGTTTTGGTCAGGCACACACCTTGAATCCCAGTGCTCAGGAGGCAGATGGAACTCTGTGGGTTTGAGTCCAGCCTGGTCTACACAATCAATTCCAGGCCAGTGAGGGTTGCATAGTGAGGCACGAAAAGGCTATTTTAACTATCAGCCCCACTGATGCAGTGGTATCATGTAGGATTCCCATTCTGGGGGTGAGGAGGTGGCTCAGTGGATAAAGTGTTTGCTGTTAAAGTATGAACACATGAGTGCTGATTCCCAGTAGGGTATGGCAAGGTGACACACAGTTATTTATAACCCCAGAGCTGGGATAGGACAGTTCTTGCAGAGTTCACTGGCCATCCAGTCTAGAAAATCCATATGTCCAAGTTCGGTGAAGTAGCCCTATTTCAAAACTAAGGTAGACAATTATTTAGGAGGACACCCAGTATTAACTTTTGGCTTCCACGCTTATGACCACATTTGTGTGCTTGCACCCACACACTGGCACACACCCCCACATGAAACACATATATAGCATACATACACCTACACATTAAATTAATTAAGTAAGTCAAGTGTCCTTTAGGCCTGTGAATATAGCTTAGTTGGTAGAGTACTTGCTTAGCATGCATCAAGCCTTGGGTTTGATCCCAAACTGAGTGTAGTGGTGTAAGCCTGGAATCCTATAACCTGAGAGATGGTTCAGGAGGATCAAGAAGTCCTCCTCTTTCATAGCAAGTATAAGGCTGGACTGAGCTCCATGAAACCATAAAAAGAAAGGAAAGAAAGAAAAGAGGGGCTAGAGACATGGCTCAGAGCTTAAGAGCACTGGATGTTCTTCCAGAGGTCCTGAGTTCAATTCTCAGCCACCACATGGTGGCTCACAACCATCTATAATGCGTTCTGGTGCCCTCTTCTGACCTGCAGTGCAGGCATGCATGCAGACAGAACACTGTATACATAAGAGAGAAATACATCTTCAAAAAAGAAAAGAAAGTGAAAGAAAGAAAGAGAGGAAAAAGGGGCCGGTGAGACAGGTCATCAAGTTACGATGTTTATTGCCAAGCCTGATGAACTGAATCCTTAATTCAACTGCTGGAGCCCCCTTGATGAAAGTAGAGAAGCAACTTCTGCAAGTTGTATACACACACACACACACACACACACACACACACACACACACACACACACACACACAATGGATAAAGGAAAAAGTTTTAAAGTAAAAAATAAAGGGAGCTGGTGAGATAGCCTGTCCTGAGTTCAGTCCCCAGAATCCGTGGTGGGAGGAGAAAGCCAAGTCCTGAATATGTACTCTCACATAGGCATGTGCCCACATTCACATACATGTCATGTACACATGAATGACAATAATAAACTAATTATTTAAGTTAGTACGCAAGTCCCAAATACACTGTGTTTGTTATAGTTTGTCCTTCCAAGACAAGATGAAGGGCTTTAACCAATGTAGCTGCCCAGGACCTTGTGAGGAGACAGTGGCTTAGCGTGAAAGTGATGACTGGACCTTTGGCTTGTCTGGCAGGCCTGGGCTACATGCAGTCAGAAGTGGACACTTTATTGAGTAGGAGGAAAAGGTCGCTGGATAGGGGTCAGGCTGTGTTTGGGTGCGTGATGCAAATGATCACACATTCAAAGGTTTACTCTTGGATCAGCAAAGAGTCATGGAGCAACCCTGTGACCTCTTTTCCTATAACCACACACGACAATCAAAAGATTTGGGTTTGAATCCTGCTCCTGTCAAGAAGCTGCGGCCTCTGCTGAGTCACTTAGCCCCTCTGAGCTCATGAAATGACTTGGTTTTGAGGCCTCATCATGGAACTGTCAAGAGGCTCTGAGAGGGACAGTGGGGGAGAAAGAGAAAGAGGACAAAAGAGGGAGCCAGGTGGGAGGGACTATAAGAAGAATGGGGTTGGCGAAATGACTTCGTTGCTGCTGCAAGCTGCTAGGTTCTCTTACGAAAACATGTCTAAGGTGGCAGATGAATATATTTAAATTTTTTTCCCCTGAAACATAACTCTCCAACAGGATGTGTCAGAGAAATGCCAAGAAAAGAAGGCAGAAGGAGGTAAAATCCCTGAATGAAGTCACTGGAAAAGGGGCTGCTGCTTGGACACAGGGAGACAAGTCCTGTGCCCGCACTCAGCTCTCCTGGTCTCCTGGGTGGAACCGTGTCTCCTTGTCGGACTCCTGTGATGTCCATGTACCTTCTCATGGGACTGCTGTGACGCTTCTTGGTTTATCTGTCATTGCCAGCAGATGACAATACTCTGGAGTACTAGCACTGGGTTCCAGTCATTTTATTCCCAGTTCCTTCCACAGAACCTAACTGCAGGACATGCCTTGTAGCTGTAGCGTGCAGAAGCCTGAATCTAGGATTTAGAGCCATGACCATTGAGGGGAAGGAAGAGTTTATGTGGGTTTATGGTTCCAGAGGGAGAGTCCATAACAGGCCAGGAGGCATGGCAGCTGATGGCTGGAACAGGAAACTGAGGGATCACATCTTCAACCACAAACACAGAGGGTGAGCTAGAAGCAGGGCAGGCTGGGAACTCTCAAAGCCCACCTCAGTGCTCGATGTCCTCCAACCAGGCTGCACATCCCACAACCAGTGCTCCCCAAGCACCAGTGCTCCAATGCCTGAGCCTGTGGGGGACATTCTCATTCAAACCACCAGATCACTCCCAGGCCTCTTTCAGCATTGAGTTCAGCCTCAAAAATCTCCACAGTCTTTAACAGTCTCAACATTGTTCAAAAGCCCAAAGTTTCTTCTAGGACTCAAGGTAATCTCTTGACTGTCACCCCCTGTAAAATAAAAAAAGTAAATTACATACTTCTAGCATTCAATGACAGAAAATCTACATTAGCATTCCAGAAGGGAGGTGTTCCGGGCACAGTGAGGAAATGTTGTAAAGCAAGATGGAAGCACAGCACAACAAACCCCAAACCTTGAAGCTCCGTGTCTGATGTCAAACAATGAGAGCTTAGCCGAGCGGTGGTGGCGCACTCCTTTAATGCTAGCACTTGGGAGGCAGAGGCAGGTGGATCTCTGTGACTTCAAAGTCAGCCTGGTCTACAGAGCTAGTCCTAGGACAGCCAGGGCTACACGGAGAAACCCTGTCTCAAAAACAAAAAGAAAGAAGCAAAAAGAACGAGAGCTTAGATGGCTCAGCCCCTCCAGTGATGCTGCCTGCAGCCTGCATCTTTGTCTTGGGCTGGCTCATTCCCTGGGTACAGCTCTCTATAGCAGATGACGTCTTATGGTTCTGATATCTCCTACATATTAAGGTCTTCACCATAATCCAAGCTTCACTTTCACAACTTTAAACAATGGCTTCTCAAGACCTTCTGGATTCCAGACCCTCTTCTTGCCACAACTCCAGCACCAGTACGGCACCTCTGAAAACAACACGGGAAGACTCTGTAACCCCTCACGCTTGCAGCTTTCATGATCCTAAGACGGTAACACTTATGCCAGCATCAGGAGCCCCCAGGAGTCTGAGTTTGCATGCAAAAGCAAAGAGCCTTTATTGCAAGCTCAAGCTTGGGCTCTCTGCCCATTCCGACACAGTAGTTGGATTAGGGAGAGCCTCGAACTCAGTTGAGGCAGGGTTTTTAAGGAGTAAAGAATGGGGGTAGGGGAGCCGGAGCGGGGCGGTGATGGCGCATGCCTTTAATCCCAGCACTTAGGAGGCAGAGGCAGGCGGATCTCTGTGAGTTCAAGGCCAGCCTGGTCTACAAGAGCTAGTTCCAGGACAGGCTCCAAAGCTACAGAGAAACCCTGTCTTGAAAAAACCAAAAAAAAAAAAAAAAAAAAAAAAAAAGAATGAGGGTAGGGGAATTCCAGATTCAGATGGGGGTTGAACTCCTAGTAAGGCATGAGTGAGGCAGGATGAGTCTTGTTAAACAGGAACTGATACTGGCATTGCCGAAAGGGGATTGGCAACCTATGTACAAGTTAGGTGTTGACTGAGGTTTTCTGTCCTACCTGGTCCTGCAGCCGTTAAGTCCCAAAGAATCACACAGAGTTCTATATTAGTTATAAACTGATTGGCCCATTAGCTCAGGCTTCTTATTAACTAATTCTTATAACTTTCATTAGCTCATAATTCTTGTCTGAGTTAGCCACGTGGCTTGGTACCTTATTTGGTGAGGCAGTCACATCTTGCTTCCTCTGCATCTGGGTCACAACCGCAGACTGATACTTCCCTCCTCCCATAATTCTCATTGCCACACCTCTACTTCCTGCCTGGTTTCCGTTGCCCCACCTATACTTCCTGCCTGGCTACTGGCCAATCAGCATTTTATTAAAAGTAATACAAGTGACAGGATAGAAGACCATTGTCCCACAGCAGTTAGGTAAGCTACTCTTAACATCTGGAGCAATTAGTACTTGTCTCAATTCTGATTGGTCCCCCACAGGGTACAGTTTGTGGGGTTTTTTTCTGGTTATTGAAAGGGTGAGGCATAGTCCCATTATTGTTAGTCTACAGCCTGTCATGGCTGCACTAATGTCAAGTTAGGCCTCTTCAGATGACACAGCCTGGGATCGGACCTCACCCCATTTGACCATTAGCAGAAACTTCAGTATGTTGACGTTTTCTAGCAGTAGAAGAACTTTAGGCTCTATTCCACAAGTGAGAGTATAGCTGAGTGGGGTCTTTCCCTGAGGCCACCCCTGCCTCTGGGGCGGGGCAGTGCAGTGCAGGAGTACACGCGCTTTCCTTGGGAGCTTGTTTTCCCATTCGCAAATGAAGATGGGAGAAGAAAGTCTAATTTCTATTATTGTACCCATTTCCAAGAGTGTATAATTTGTAACGTTAAGAAATAAAAGAGCTGGGAGTGGTCTACATAGTGAGTTCCAGGACAGCCAAGACTAAATGCAGAGACCCTGTGTCACACTCCAGCTGCCACTAAATAAAATCAAAGAACTACAACTGCTTCATGGGAGGTCTCAGAGCAAAGCTATTTCTTTCACTACCCCCCGCTCCAACTCCCTTAAATCCTTTACCTCCTGACACTTACTACCATATTTTAGGACAGGGTTTCCTGCATAGCCCAGGCTAGCCTTTAACTCAGGCTCATCCTGCCTGTCTCCTGAGTGCTGAGCCTACGAGTGTGCACTGCTGCTACTCCTCACATCATCTCCCCCTGCATCCCCCAACTTCTACCTGCTCCCCTGCACCCCCCCAGCGCTCCCCTCCCAGTGAAATATCCAGGCCTACTCACAGCTTCAGCTTGTGTACGCCTGTGCAACGTGTGTCTTTGCATGTGTGTGCAGGTGAGTTCACCCATGCACATGTGTGTAGAGGTCAGAGGTTGACATTTGGATATCTTCCTTGATCATTTCCCTGCCTTATTTTTTGAGATTGGGTCTCTCACTGAACCAGGGACCCTCCACTTTGGCTAGATCGACTGGTCATTGAACCCCCAGGATCTTCATGCCTCTGTCCCCCAGTGCTGAGGAACATGACCACAAGGCCATGCCTGACTTTTGCATGGAACCTAAATTGAGGCTTCATGGCTGAGAACCAAACACTTTACATACTGAAGCCATTTCCCCAGAACCTTCTGTTTATTTTTTGAGACAGGGTCTCCTGCAGTCCAAGCTAGCCTTGAACTCTGACCGTTACTTGTTAGTAGACAAGGATGACCTTGAACTTCTGATCCTCCTGCCTCTACCTCCCAAGTGCTAGGATTCCAGGCCTGCAGCACCACACCCAGTTTCTATTCTTAATTTTTAATTTTCCTGGTTAGAAAGCAGGTGCAGGAAGCAGAAAGAAGGATTTGAAATGCTAACGTTCAATGTTTTCTTCTCTTATCCTTATCTCAATCATTAATATTTGCAGAATGAGTTCTGAGAAAACACAGGAATCCTTTGATCATTGTCAAGTATTCCAGAAGAGAGTTCATATCATTTGAGGTTGGTTGATCAAAGCCTACAAAGCGCCTTAGAGCCCAGCAGCCAGGCAGCCCGGCAGCTAGGCATGGTAGCTCAGGCCTATAACCTCAGTATGTGGAGGGAGAGGTAGGAGGCTTAGGAATTCAATGCTATTTTTCAGATACACAGTGAGTTCTAGTTGGCAGTGAGGGTATTTCCCAAGAAGGGAAGCCCCACCCTGAATGTGGTTGGCATCATTCCCATGGGCGGGGCTCCCTTACTGAGAAAGGGACCTGAGCGCTGGCATCCATCTCTCTGCTTCCTAACAGTGGGTGCAATGGAACCGAACACCTCATTCTTCCGCCACCGTGACTTTGCTGCCATGATGGGCTGTACCTTTAAACTGTGAGCAAAATCAGTCCTTCTTTCCTTCCTTCCTTCTTTTCTTCTTCTTTTTTTTATATGTGTTTTCCAGACAGGGTTTCTCTGTAGCTTTGGAGCCTGTCCTGGAACTAGCTCTTGTAGACCAGGCTGGCCTCGAACTCACGGAGATCCACCTGCCTCTGCCTCCTGAGTGCTGGGATTAAAGGCATGCGCTACCACTGCCCAGATAGTTTCTCCTTTATTCTTTCTCTTTTAGCGTTTATTTATTTTGACTTTATTTATTTATTATTTATTTATTAGCTCTGTGTGTGTGCAAGACAGGGTGTGAGATGCCGCACACTCCTAGGGAGGCTGGAGAGCAACCTTCTGGAGTCAGTTCTCTTCTCCCACCACATGGGTGCTGAGGGTGGGACTCAGGCTCTCAGGCTTTGTGGCAGTCAGCTGCACCCACTGAGCCATCTTGCTCTTTGCCTTGCTTGTTTTGTTTCCTTGATAGCAATAAGAAGTGTAACCATGGACTGAGGATGTAGTTCAGTTGATAAAGTGTGTACCTGGTATTTGTGAAGTCCTAAGTTCAATTCTTAGTACCACAGAAACCAGGTGTGGTAGCTTGCCTATAATCCCATACTCGGAAGGCAGAGGTAAGGGGACCACACATTTGAGATCAGCTTGAACTACATAAACACACAAACAAAATATCACCCCTGAGGGACCAGCAAGGTGGCTCAGCGGGTAACGGTGCTTGCCACCAAGCTGGATGACCTAAGTTTGATCCCTGAAGGTCACCTGAGGACCAATTCCTGAAGTTTTCCTCTGACTTCCACATGAGCACTGTGGCATGTACACACACACACACACACACACACACACACACACACACACACACCCCACAATAAATAAAGTGTGTATTGTAATCACAGGACCTGAGTTTTATCACCATACTCAAGTCCAAAAACTGGGTGTTAGGGTTCCCAATTGTAAGCTTTGCTGGGTGCTATGGTGTGCAATTGTAGTCTTCGTGCTGGGAAAGTGCAGACGGGCCGATCTCTGGAGCATGCTAGCCAGCCAGTCCGGTCTAATTGGTAAGAGTTGGTAAGGTGGATGGTGCTTGAAGAATGATTCCAGAAATTATCCTCTAACTTCCACATGTAAGTGCACCGCCGCCACCAATACCCATGCTCTAAATACATTCATAAAATAAACCCCACAAAACAACAACAAAATCAAAACATTCACAAAACAACAACAACCGCACAAGGATTGTCAGTGTAAAAGGTGCAGTAAAAATACTGCAAGAAGGCCAGTTTCAGCTGGCCCTGACTCCATCTCTGACATCCTGCCAGTTTCTGAGAACCTCTCTCTCATTCTGTTGCCAGCCACATCTGGCATGGACAAGAGTCTCAGGGCATCCTTTCTCAGTCCTGCAGAATTTTGGACAGATGCTGTCCCTCCAGCACAGAGGTGCTTCTAACATGGGAATGCACATTGTAATTCGAAGAGGAATTCCTGACTGCAATGAGAGCAGAGGCAAGGCATCTCAGAGGCGTTGATGAGGACAGAACCTTAGTATCCAGGGTTCATGTATTTATACGGAGGGACCTTCTCTAATGGCACAGTGGCTTAACTGTTGAGTCTGGAAGGAGACATGGCACATATGGGGTTTGCCATGCTCCTCTTTCTCTTTTTGTCTGGTGCAAGCCCATATGGATATAATGAATATTCTAGCGTGTTTCTTCTTTAAACTGTGTTGCGTGAGATCAACAATTGCCTGGACTCAGGTGAGGGTCAAGGATGTATTGTCAAGAGCTATCTTGTATTTTGGATGGAGAAAGCATTATAATTGTGGATACAGTTTAATGGTGGAGAACTTATCTCTAATAACTGAGGTCCTGGAGAGAAAACAAACCACACACACACACACACACACACACACACACACACACACACACACACACACACACACACCAGACTTCAAGACAGAGAGAACATTTTAGAAAAGAGTTAAAGGGCTGGAGAGATGGCTCAGAGGTTAAGAGCACTGGCTGCTCTTCCAGAGGTCCTGAGTTCAATTCCCAGCAACCACATGGTGGCTCACAACCATCTGTAATGAGATCTGGCACCCTCCTCTGGCCTGCAGGCATACATGGAGGTAGAATGTTGTATACATAATAAATAAATAAATCTTTAGCTGGGTGGTG
Organism: Ondatra zibethicus; assembly: GCA_004026605.1. NCBI lineage: Eukaryota > Metazoa > Chordata > Mammalia > Rodentia > Cricetidae > Ondatra > Ondatra zibethicus. Next base: position 86,498 of record PVIU01005954.1, read on the forward strand.
GTGGCGCATGCAAAGGCAGAGGCAGGCGGATCTCTGTGAGTTTGAGACCAGCCTGGTTTACAGAGCTAGTTCCAGGATAGGCTCCAAAGCCACAGAGAAACCCTGTCTCGAAAAACCAAAAAAAAAAAAGAAAAGAAAAGAAAAAAAGAGTTAAGAAAAATGAACATAATTGAGGTTATGTAGACATCAGAGAATCTGATGTACCAGGCAAATACATGGTAGAAGAGTTTGAGGTGCATGCCTGAGAGTGACAGGAAAGGAGAATGGTATGCTGTGGAGTAATTTTTCTGTACACAGTGAAGATGTGTTGCCCTCATTGTTAATAAAGAGCTGACTGGCCAATAGCTAGGCAGGTAGAGGATAGGTGGGACTTGCTGACAAGAAGAGATCAAGGAAGAAGGATGCGGAGTCTCTAGTCAGATGCAGAGAAAGCAGATGAATATCCATGTGCTGAAAAAGGTACTGCCACATGGTAAACTGCAGAAAAGAAACATGGGTTAATTTAAGAGGTAAGAGCTAGTTAATAAGAAGCCTAAGCTATGGGATGAGCATTTAAAATTAATAATAAGTCTCTGTGTGGTTATTTGGGAGCAGGCTGGCAGGACAGAGCTGACTGACGGTTCCAAAGGAAAACTCTGCCTATAATGGTAAGCCAAGTCTAGATCAATACTAGCATGTGTATCTTAAAATCAAGAGTCATATTTATTAAGCACCTAATTATTTTCCAGTTCTTAGAATGCTGTCCAGCTTAGGAGAAAGAGTGAAAGACACTAGGCGCTGTGTTTAAAGAACTGTGTACTACCTTGTATGTGATAGGGACTTTGAGCCTGAATTCAGTTGCCATAGTTCAGCTTCTCTTTATCTCCTTCATGGTGCATATCGAGGACCTCTAAAATGCCTTCTGTCATGGGCCACCAGCTTAGAAATCCCGGGTGCGCAGCCAGTGGCATTTAAACTAATAAACAAGGCGAATCAGAAGAATCCATATGTGTTCTAGACAGAAGTCAAGTGTGTACGTTTGAGTCAAGTGTATACAACATATGAGTGAGCAGAAACAGCAAACATAACCTTTAGGAAAAGACAACAGGCAAGTGCAAGCCACAAGAAAACAGAACATGCATTATTCATATGGCAAAACAAATCCAAGGCAAGAAATGTCTATTTAGCCATTTACCTCGAGAAAGCTCCTACTGAACAATGCTTACAGGGATGGGATAAATTTTACAAGAAAAGTGTCTGATTTTTCTTTTTCTCTTTGTTCCCCCCTTTTCCTGCTTCTCATCCTCTTCCTCCTCCTCTTCTTTTCAGAGCTCTTGTAGCCCCTGCTGACCTCAAAATCACTGTGTAGCCCAGGCTGTTCTTGAATTCCTGTTCCTTCTGCTTCTGCATTCCAAGTGCTGGATTGCAGACGTGTACAACCATGCACTGACACTACCATATATATAAAATTTTATTTTATTTTATTTTTTTCGAGACAGGGTTTCTCTGTAGCTTTGGAGCCTGTCCTGGAACTAGCTCTTGTAGACCAGGCTGGTCTCGAACTCACAGAGATCCATCTGCCTCTGCCTCCCAAGTGCGGGGATTAAAGGCATGCGCCACTACCACCCGGCCATATATTTTTTTTTTTAAAGACAGGGTTTCTCTGTTGCTTTGAAGCCTGTCCTGGAACTCACTTTGTAGACCAGGATGGCCTCAAACTCACAGGCTCCACCTGTCTCTGTCTCATGAGTGCTGGGATTAAAGGCTTGTGCTACCACCGCCCGGCTTGACACTTATATTTTCATTTTCTTTTCTTTCTTTATTTCTTTTTTTATTTTATTTTTATTTTTTAGGATAGGGTTTCTCTATCCTGGAACTTTCTTTCTGTAGACCAGATTGGCTTCAAACTCACCTGGCCTTACATTTTCTTATTATTTAAAAAAACAAGGCTGAGATGTAGTTCAGTTGGTAAAGTACTTGCAGAACAAGTTAGAACCCTGGCTCTAACACCAGCTCCTGAATAAACTGTGTCAGTAGCACGCGTCTGTAAGGCCGGGACTGAGGAAGTGGAGGCTGTTCAAGGTCATCCTCAGGTACATAGTGAGCTTGAGGACAGAGTGGACCACAAGACACCCTGAATCCAAAAACGGGTGGTGTAACCAGGCAGTGGTGGCACATGCCTTTAATCCCAGCACTTAGGAGGCAGAGGCAGGCGGACCTCTGAGTTTAGGGCTAGCCTGGTCTATAGATCAAGTTTCAGGACAGCCAGGGCTACACAGAGAATCCCTGTATCCAAAAACAAACAAACAAACAAACAAAACAGACAAAAATGGGTAGTGATGGAAGTGGAGAAGCTGATAAACGGTTCCCTGTGTAAAACACTTGTGACTGAGCTTGACAACCTGAATTTTACTCTCAGAACCCACAGGGTGGGAGGAGAGAGCTGATTCCCTCAAGTTGTCTCTGATCTCCACAGCGGCTTTGGCATGTCCCCCTGCTCCACAAAATACATACACAAATGTGAGAAGGGGGTTGGGGGAGTGGGAGGAGCAGCAGGAGGAGGAGGAGGAAGAAAAGGAGGAAGGAACTTAACCATTCATTTTAAGAAACACGATAAAGGTAAGCGGCTGAGGTAGAGAGCTGACTCTGAGATCAAACTCCAGAACCCATGGAAACATGGAAGGAGGAAACCAAGTCCACAAAACTGTCCTCTGACTCCATATACATTTAAGGCATACATACACATGTAGAATAAATTAAAACAAATGATGAGTGATCAGACAGAACGAAAAGGATGCACGGTGGCAGTCTCAAATGTTCAGATGGTGTGATCAGAGGAGTGTAAAACATGCAAGAGGGCTCCAAATCACAAAGGCTAAGAAAATAGAGTTGGAATAACTGGAGAGGCAAAGAAGGGAGACAAGGATCAACACTGTGAAGTCAAAGTACAAACCCAACAAGAAAATGTCTGGTGTTGTGGTACGTACCTGTGAAGTCAGCACTTGGGAGGTCGGGGAAGGTGATCAGGAGTTCAAGGCCAGCATGAGCTACATGGTACCCTCAAAAAACAAATAGTTAATTGTTAAATTTCTACAGAACTTGATTATTACTAAGACAGTAGTTTTTTGTTTGTTTGTTTGTTTGGTTTTTTTTTTTTTTTGCTCTGACTTCCTGCAAGGAGAAAAAAAAAGAAGTCTTGAGATTGGGGTAGTGACCTTCTTATGGTAAGTGCCCCCACCCTGTTCTGCAGTGGAAGAGACATTGCCAATGCATGGTTCAGGTGAAGCTGATGCATTTCCATGTGCAGTTACCGAGGTGGACTGGACCTCCAGCTCACAGTCCCATTTGCCTGCCCCACCCACCCTTACTATTCTAGCCACCCTAAAACATGCATTGGCAAAGTGTTACACAGCACAGAGGACACGCGACAGCTAGGTAGACACCGTGACTAGATGTGGGCACCCATTATGTGAAAGGTGAGAAGATCAAGAGAGTCACAGTTTCTCAGACACTGATTAACACCAGGAATTGTGTGGCTCTAAACACGTGAGAAAAATGATCTCCTGTTACCCCTCCTGGTGTCCATTGCGTCCTTGTAACTGAATTCATCTCTGTTGCAGAAGACTTGTGGCTTACAGTGATGCTGACCAACCTTGTCAGCATGTGACAAGTGCCTAAACCCAGTTCACACAGAATATTCCAGTAAGGACAGCGAGCTATTCGACAGTGGGTCCAGTACCCAAGTCAGGACAATTTGAGCTAAAGAAATCCACTCTGGCCAGGTAGTGGTGACATATGCCTTTAATCCCAGCACTTGGGAGGCAGAAGCAGGCAGATCTCTGTGAGTTCAAGGCCAGCTTGGTCTACAGAGTAAGTTCCAGGACAGGCTCCAAAGCTACTGAGAAACCTTGTCTCGAGAAACCAAAACAAACAAAACAAAAAAGAAAAGAATAGGAAAAAGAAGAGAAAAGAAATCCACTCTGCAAGACATCTGTGTGAATTATGTCTGTGAAGAGAAGCAGAAGTCTCTTTTCTGCAGTAACTGAACAAGACAAGGTGTTGGCTGGAGCTCTGGCAGCCTCTTGCCTCCTTGAGGAGAATCTGAGGCTCCAGCCAGCATAGAGAAAGCTGGACCTAGAGATGGAAGGAAACGGTTCTAGTGGCATCCTCTGAGTTATTCGAGCCTGATCTGGAGTGGGCACTACCACTGGGGTTTTATGCATGTGAGCCAACACATTCCCTCTGCTGAAGCTGATTTAGGTTTGGATTCTCTGTAACCTGAACCAGCAAGGATCTGCGGTTTCATAGTGCTTTTCAAAGATGGCTCTACCCATTTATCTACTGTTGTGATCTAGCTGCCCTCACTCCCCCAGACCGACAGGGGAACTTCCTTTTGGTCTGTAATTGACAAGGATGTTTGTGTTCTTTCTGGCCGGTGGTTTTCCACAGAAGCAGTAGAGGTATAAAAAGCTTTAGCTGGGGCAAAATAAAGGTTGCTGTTCTTCCACCTGAAAAGAAGCCTCTGTGTCTCGTTCCACCTGAAAAGAAGCCTCTGTGTCTCAATCCCGGCCAGTGTCTCAATCCCCCACCAGTCTCGGCATCCAGGCTGCGCCAGCAGTGCAGCAAGTGGAGGTTCCACCAAGATCTGGGAAGTGGGGATTCATGAACGGGGTTGCTCCATCAGCTGGCTAAATCGAGGAGCATATTGGGGAAGGTAATGTGCTCTTTTTTTCATCCCCAGAGATACTCTGAGGGACATCCTCCAAAAGACTAGCAAGTATAAAGAAGAGGCAGGAGGGTGAATTGAAGGCCTCAAAAAGTAACTGAAACTCTTAGAGCAACAAGGCACGGAAGTAACAAGGAAGACAACTGAAGATTTCATACAAACAATAGCTCAAGTTAGCCCCTGGTTTGTTATGGGAGGGGGTTTAAATCTGACTGGGAACAAGCCAAGTCAGATTAAAAGGAGTGTGTTTATTTTTCATCCCCAGAGATGCTCTGAGGGACACCTTCTGGAAGATTGGCGAGTAGGGAAGTAATAAAGAGGAGGCAGGAGGGTGAATTGAGGGCCTCCAAATGATAGAATGTGTACAGATGTATGTTACTGTGTTGATAGTGTTGTCTTTTGTGTTCTGGACTGGAGAAAGACATTTGATTCTGGGAACTGCTAAGAAAGGTATTTTGACTTTAAAATATAGGCCTAAGGATTTGATGCTTTGGAAAAGAGATTCTGCTTTTGTCTCACAGAGGATGAGAACCTGTGGATTCATTGCAAATTTATGTGGTTCGAATCACCAAGACCCCCTGAAATGTTGATGTAAAATACCCTCCAGAATGCAATATTCCCTGCTCAGCAGGAAGTAGCCAGACAGGTTAACAACACCCAAATTCCCTAAAGATTGTTAAAGTGGGGCCCCTTCAATGGTTTCAGAGCAGGAGCAGCGAGCCTGCTTTCCTGAGTTCTGTTCCGCTCCGTACAGCAGTTTGGAGCCGAGCCAGATTGAGTGCGGCTGGGGCCAGAAGGCAGCTGGAGCAGACCTTTGCCACCACAACTACTGCTGCCGGAGTTGCTCTCTCCCAGACTGTGCAGACGGCTGAGACTGTCAACCAGCTGGCTGAAAGAGTCAGCAATGCTTTGGACATTCAAAATGATCTTAATGGACACATTCAATTGGGCATATTGACCTTGAACCAACAAGTGGCTGGTTCAGGAGCAAGTGGACATCTTTGGACTTTTCAACAGTTAATCATGTTATGTGCATTACTCATGGCACTGTATTGCATGCTTCTGCTACTGTTATGGAACTCAACTGTCATATGAGAGGGGTTTGGAATACTGATTTTGTTAATTTTACTACCCATGCACTAATCTTACCAGTTAGTGCATGCTAAGTGGTTGCAGTGCTGGTCTGGCTCGTTGGCACTGTCAGTCCTGGGGATACTTAGTTTAAGGCTATGTGTCTGGGTAGCCACGGACAAGGAATACTTTGGGGGCAGGATGCCACCTAAGAAGGAATATTAGAGGGCTATTCCCCATGACAGGCAAGGTATTCCACCCAAAGTAACAAGACAGGCACCATTTATTTTATAAAATAAAACGGGGAGGGGGAGTTGTTGTGATCTAGCTGCCCTCACTCCCCTGACCCACAGCGGAACTTCCTTGTGGTCTGTAATTGACAAGGATGTTTGTGTTCTTTCTGGCTAGTGGTTTTCCACGGAAGCAGTAGAGGTATAAAAGGCTTTAGCTAGGGCAAAATAAAGGTTGCTTTCTTCCACCTGAAACGAAGCCTCTGTGTCTCAATCCCGAAACCCCCACCCCCAGTCTTGGCATCCAGGCTGCGCTGGCACAGCATCTACTGTTCTGCAGGCCTTTCTTTTCTCTTTCCTTTATTTCCTTCCTTCCCTTTCCCCTCCCTCCCTCCCTCCCTCCTTTCCTTCCTTCCCTTTCCCCTCCCTCCCTCCCTTCCTCCCTCCCTCCCTCCCTCTTCCTCCTTTCCTTCCTTCCTACCTTCCTATCTTCCAAAGACAGGGTTTCTCAGTGTATATCCCTGGCTGGCCTGGAACTTTCTGTAGCCCAGGCTGGACTTGAACGCATTTTGCCTCCTGAGTGCTGGGAATAAAAGCATACACCACCACTGCCTGGCCTGCATGCCTTTCTTAGAAACAGATGGGTTTTTTGTTCACACCTCTTGAGTAGGTCAGGCTCATGATTGCCACCTGAGACTTCAGAGGCTAAGGCATAACAAGGCCCAGGTTCTTTCACTGTCCTATATCTTGACCCTTCTTTTGGAAACTCCACTGCTGTAGTGTCGGGAAAACTGCATTTGAGGAGGGCACATACAGGTGTGGTAACTAATAGCCTCAGGTGAGGTCTGAGCTGACAGCCAGAATAAGTCACAAGACATAAGAGAAGGAGCCTTGGGGTGAGTCCAGTCCACAGCCTTCAAGTACTCCAGGCAAAATTTCAGACAGCATGGAGCAGAGGCAAGCCGTTATAGCTTTGTGACCTGTCTGATATGCCAGTCTACAGGAGTTATGGAAAAAAATAAATACCAGTGATTGTTTTAATGCAACTCACTTTCAGGAGCAATTTTTTCCACAGCAGTAAATGAACTAAAACCAAGCCTTAATTAATACACCTGGTATTCTACATTAAACTGTCTTAAGAGAAGTGGAGGGCTGGGAACACAGCTCCACTTGGTTGCTTAGCACCACGCGTCAGGCCCTGGGTTCAATCCCCAGCTTCACAAAATTGGGTGTGGTAGCAAACATCAGTAATCCCAACACTCGGGATTATCAGTATCCCTGCAATACATAAATAAATGTAATAAAAATTAAGAAAAAAAACAAAACAAAAACCCAAAATAGACCACTCCTGAGGAATGATGCACATTCCTCCAGTTTCCACAGGCACACGCGCGCACACACACACACATGCATATGAACATGCACACACCCTTCCACATACATTTACATGCACATATCGCATACACACAGAGCAAAAAGTTCCCTCACCCCTACCTCTTTTTAGTTAGTACTTACATACCCATCCTTTCTGCTTTCCAGAAAGCAATTGTTCTGATTTCTGATCAGTTTTTCCCCTTTGAATGTCACGAACATGGAATCCTACATGATCTAGTATGTGTTTTGCCGCCTTCATTCAGCATGGCTTTTTGATTCATATGTTTTTGTGTGAAATCATAGTTTCTTCTCAGGGGTTAGTAGTATTTCATTGTGTGGATATGTTTATCTGTGTCCTTAGATTTGTTCCAAGTTTGAGTATAGTAATATAAGCATCATTCAGCATTGTGAGGGATATATTCTTATCCCCTGAGAGGGTGGTTGCTAAGTCACTGGGTATGTAGATGTCTAAGTTCATAGGAAATACTGAACAGAAATTGTCTCATTTTGTACATATGATAGTTCTGGTTACCCCACCTTTGCCAGTGTTTGGAATTGTTAATCTTTTGGTGTGAAATTCCATCTCAAGATTTTTTTAATTTGCATTTCCCCAGGAATCAAACCTTTTCTTTCATCTCTGTTTCCCTATTGTGCTTCTAGGCTACTCCTTGTGGGATAAGGAGTAAATAGTAATATTAGGGTTTGGATTGGAGCATCCACCCCAAAGGCGTCTGTTGAAGGCCTGGTGATGCCATCGTGTGGGGACTGAACCGTGAGGTTGTTAAGCTCCTCAGTGTGCTGACCCATCTGTGAGTTCATAACTGAATGAGCTGGGAGGATGAGGGTCACTGGGAGCACGGTTTTGAAGGGCATGTCTACTCTCCACTTTCTTCTTTATGACTTCCTCTCTCTGCTTCCTGTCTACCATAAAGTGGGTCCCTTTGTTCCCTGACAAGTTTCCTGTCCTGGGGTTCTGCCTCTTGGCTCACCGGTTCAGAAGCAATGGAGTCACGTGTCCGTGGGTTGATACCTTTGAAACCGTGAGCCTAATCTTCCCAGGGCTGCAGAACGGCCCAGTACAGCTGCTGTTCTTACAGCTGCAGGAACTCCAAATCCCTCTTCTGGCCTCCTGGAGGCACCACACATACATGTGGTACACGTACATACATTCAGGCAAACACTCAAACTTTTTAAAAAGTGCACACGGCTCATGCCGAGTACCTGAGTTAGGCTCCCAGCACCTAAGCTGTGTGACTTCCAACTGCCTTTAACTCCAGCTTCAAGGGAATTAACGCCCTCTTCTGCCCCCCACTAATGCCCACACTCACATGCCCACCCCACTCCACCCCACACAGACATAGTTTTAAAGGAAATCTTTCCTCCCTTGAGTTGTTTTGCTTAGATGTCTTGCTATGTGACAAAAAGTGACGAACACAGAAAACTGGCACCAAGAAGTGAGGTCATGCATGGCTGGGTGTGGTAGTGCATGTCTTTAATCCCAGGCCTCGGAAGGCAGGCAGGCAGATCTCTGTGAGTTCAAGGTTAGCCTGGTCTACATAGCAATTTTGGGACAGCCAGAACTACATAGCGAGACCCTGACTTAAAAAGAAAGAAAGAAAAAAAGAAAAGAAAGAAAAAGTAAGATGTTTGCCATGACTATACCTGTACACACCGTTCAGAAATTTTTAGAATTATTTGTGAGAAGGATTCAGAAACGATTTGTAGAAGTAGGCTGGGTAGATATAGAGTGATGGAAATGGAGTGTAATGGGCAATTCTGTCAGTTTAGAATCACAGACTGCTGGTGATAGGGAAGAATGTCATTATTGGGAATGGCATTTGAGGTGTCATTCAGTAACAGAGCATGTGTTCAGCATGCACAAGGCCTAGCCCCCAAGCTAAGCAAGCTTGGGCACGCTGGGCCAGGTGGGATGGGGGAGGAATGGAAAAGTATGTCCAATTTGCTTTGATACCCCGAATGCAGAAGAGTAGCCCTTTTCTGTCCTGAGTTGTGGTTTCATGCACGGAGGCTCAGAAAAATTTCCCAGGGCTGAACAAATGGACTTGGAAATTTTTCTTCAGAATCTCTCCTATTGGGGTGGATGTGATGGTACGCAGTCCCATCCTGGCCTGAAAGTTGCAGAGACACATGGTACTCTGAGCTTCAGCCAACCTGTCGTAGCCATGGAAGTGGTCAGCTGTTAAGGTCTTGTTGTCTAAATTTACTCAGTCCCTACTTTGCAGTCCCTTCGCCAGAATTTTGGGCATGACACAGAGTATGAAATTTGATATTTAAATTCTTACAATATGTTGGAAGGTTTAAACGAGAGCCTTGGTCTAATCCACATCAAATTTCCCAGAAGAGGAATTATATTCTCTCTCTCTCTTCTATTTTTTTCTCTCTCTCTCTCCCTCTCTCTCCTTTCCTCCCTCCTCTTTGTCCTCCTCCTTGAGACAGTCTCACTTATAATGTAGCCCAAGCTGGCTTCTATTCCTCCATGTTATGGGTGGTTTTGGTGCCCGGTATTTGCAGAGGCCCAAAGAGGACATCAGATCCTCTCAAACTGGAGTTGCAGATGGTTACCAGCCAGCAGATAGGTGCTGGGAATGAAATGTGGGTCTTCTGGAGGAGCCTGTGCTCATAACCTTACCACCGGGCCATCTCTTCAGCACCCAGAACTGGTCTCTAATCAAGGGTAACAGTGTTTGCTTTCTTGCAGGGGAAATGCTTTAGCCATTCAGAAAATGGCTGTGTTTTTTTGGTAAACCACAGAGAAACTCTATAGCTTAAGAAAACAATAAAGCCGCTTAGATTGCTCAGCAGATAAAAGCCCTGATGACCTGAGTTCAATTTCCAGGATCCCAGGAGGAAAGAGAGAACCAACTCCTGATGGTAATACTGTCACCTCCATATGTGCCTCTACACACACACACACACACACACACATAAATAAAAAACAATTTTTAAAAGTAAAGTAATAACAACTTAACTGTATCCAGGATTGTGAGTATGCATCTGAGACTGAGATATCAGAGGCAGGAGGATCACTCCAAGTTGGAGGCAAATATTCACTACCACCCTAACTCCAGACCAGTCAGGGTTACATAGGGAGATCCTGTCTTTAAAAAAAAACTGTATAGATATATAAAAAAGTAAAAAGAAAACCAAATTCTATAAAAGCAAACCACAGATGCTTGGGCCACATTTCAATTTCCAGAAATATGGTGGAGTGACAGAAAAAGAATGGGTTTGGGAGTTAGAAGCCTGGCCTTTTCTTTCTTTTCTCTTCTTACTTTCTCCTGTCTCTCTCTCCTTTCTTCCTGAGAAAGGCTCTCACTCTGTAGTCCACGCTGCCTTTGGACTAGATCTTAGTCTGTTTTCCATCGCTGTGAAGAGACACCATGAACCAAGACAACATATAAAACAACACAAAGCAAAACCATTTCATCTGGGGCTTACGGTGACAGAGGGTTGGTACATGACCATCATGGTAGGGAGAGTGGTGGCAGGCAGGCAGACATGGGGCTGGAGGAGTAGCTGAGTGTTTACATCTGATCCATAGGCATGAGGCAGAGCCAGACTGGGCCTGGTATGGGCTTTTGAAATCTCAAAGATTTCCCCCCCTACCCCGACATCTTCCCTTCCCACCCTGTGACACACATCATTCTACAAGAACACCCCTACTGTAACAAGCCACACCTCCTTCCAAAAACAGGTTCGGCCAACTGGGCACCAGGCATTAAAATATATGAACCAATGTGGTGTGGGAAGTCCTTCTGTATATGTGTTGTTTCTATTGGTTAATGAATAAAGAAGCTGCTTTCAGTCAATAGCTTAACAGAATATAGCCAGGCTGGAAAAGATGTAGAGAGAGAGTAGGTGGAGTCAGGGAGAAGCCATGTAGTCGCCACAGGAGACAGATACACTGAAACCTTGCCGCTGGTAAACCACAAGCCTCATAGTAAAACATAAAATAATAGGAATGGGCTAATTTAAGATGTAAGAGCCAGCTGAAAAGACTCTTGAGCTGTTGGCCAAACAGTATTGCAATTAATGGTTTCTATATGATTACTTTGGGTCTAAGCAGCCGGAAACGAATGAGCAGCCTCCACTTACACCTATGGGGGTCACCCTCATTCAAACCTCCACAGACTCCCTATGTTCCACCCTGCCCCCAGCCTCCCAGGTGTGGGGAGTACAGGCAGTAACCACCATGCCGACCTGAAGTCAGGAATCTTGTACTTCTGAGTGATAGGGGTCTCAGATGAATCATTTGGTTTTCCTGTGTTCCAGTTTACTCTTTTGAAATCTGTAATAGGGCAGTAAAGGCTTCTGTAAAGATGAAGTTTATTGATAACTACTATAATTTGATCATAATGTATTGCAGTTATTTAATATACTTTTTCTAGTACTAGGGTGCTTTATTGCTATTAGTTGAGTACCTTATCACTGAGCTACACCCCTACTCACCTAATCATTAATAAGAAATTAGAAATATTTGCCACCTGGGTGGTGGTGGCACACACCTTTAATTCAAGCATGGCAGAGGCAAGTAGATCTCTGAATTTGAGGCCAGCCTGGTCTATAGAGCGAGTTCCAGGACACCCAGGGCTAACAGAGAGAAACCCTGTCTTAAATAAACAAAACAGTAAAGAAATATTTGTTATTTGGACAGCCTCCAACTTATCCCAATCAATATTTGATAATCACTTTTAAGAAATATTTGCTAGGGGCTGGAGAGATGGCTCAGTGGTTAAGAGCTTTGTCTGCTCTTCCAAAGGTCCTGAGTTCAATTCCCAGCAACCACATGGTGGCTCACAGTCATCTGTAATGAGATCTGGTGCCCTCATCTAGCCTGCACTGTATACATAGTAAATAAATAAATCTTTAAAAAAAAGAAAAATATTTGCTGTACATGATCCATTTCATTGCTATAATTTTATAGTTATATACTAAGCTTTTATTGCATTATTTCATGTGCGTGTATGTGTGTGTGTGTGTGTGTGCTTATGGGTGTATGTGTGCATGCACATGTTCCATAGCAAGTGAAGAGACCAGAGAACAACCTGTGGGAGTGGATTCTCTTTTTATACCTGTAGGGGCCAACATTGCTGGGCCCATTCCTACATTGTCTGACGGTCAGAGAATTCTGAATGACCTACAAGGCAAGTGACACAGGGGAAGAGGTGTTTTCAGTCTACGTGACAAAATAGGCATAGACAAGACATGACCTAAGTCATTCCTCCCTACCTAGGAAACAATACTAATGAAGTTTGTTATCTTCCCCTGGTGTTTTATATCTTCCACCTTGATATAAAAGCTGTTTGAAAAATAAATGCGGGTGATTTCAGTATTTGAATGATCACTGAAACTCCCTCCCGATACTGTTATGTGAATTGTGTCTTCATTTATTCCCACACCTCTATGCTGGTACGAGAAATGATTTATGTCTGGGCTGGTCCCTGACATATACCGAGTGGGTCCTGGAGCTTGAACTTGGCTTGGCAGCAAGTGCCTTTCCCACTGGGCTATCCCGCCAGTCCGCGGTTTATATTTTTTTATTGTGGAAATTTCAAACACACACAAAAGGAAAAAGAACACCTGAGTGCTTTCAAAGCTTTAGTGTGCCTATAGAGCCTGGGATCTGGTCACTGCAGATTCTATGCAGCAGATCTGAAGATGGCCCCGAGGCTCTGCATCTCCCGCAAGTTCTCAGACGGCGTTTTATGTAGCGAGGATGAACAAGCTTGCCAAGTGTCAAAATTTATCCTCCACGATTGTTAACTCATAGCCTGTTCGCATATAAAAGAGTTCCACAGTGGAGTATAACAAAGGTTTATTTATCTGGGGATAAACTCTTAGAAAGAGTAGTGATCTGCAGTCCTCTGTGTGTGCTGGGAACTGGAACCAAACCCAGCCACCAAGAGAGCCGCACACGCTTTTCATTTGCATTTATAATACATGAGACCACACCCAAAATGAGCCTGTATCTTAAAGGCTATTGGCTGAAGGAGTTCCCACAGCACTTAGCCAATGTTGCTTCTACCTTCTTATCTAGTTGGTCTAGATAAGATAATTCTGAATTATCTTAAAGTAAATCTCAGATGTCCTATCTTTTTTTTTTTTGACAGTCAAATGTAGCCTAGGCTCACCCCAAACTTGCTGGATAGCCGAGGAACATCTTGATCCTCTCTCCCAAATGTGGAGGTCACAGGTACCACCATTCCTGGCTCATGGGGTGCCGGGCTCATGTTTGCAAAGCCAGTACTTTACCCCCGAGCAATAACCCTGGCCCTCTTTCTTGCTTTTTGTTCTTTTTTCTTTTCTTTTTTTTTGAGACAGGGTTTCTCCGTGTAGCCTTGGCTGTCCTGGAACTTGCTCTGTAGACCAGGCTGGCCTCAAACTCACATAGATCCGCCTGCCTCTGCCTCCTGAGTGCTGGGATTAAAGGTGTGCCCCACCACCGCCCACTATTCTTTGCTTTTGTGAGACAGGTTTCCGTGGCATTGTCCTGGCTTGCCTTGACATTGTGAAGATCTTCTTATACTTCCTGAGTACTGGGATACAGGCCTATTGCACCCAGCTAAAACAAACAATTTGTTTTGTTCCTCTTTTAGAATGGGTTTCAATATATAGCCTTTGAAGTAACGCTCTTCCTGCCTCTGTCACCTGAGTATTAAGGTACAGGTGGTATTTACCATGCAGGTTTAATTACATTTTTAAAAAGTTGTGGGGAGCTGGGTGTTGCTTTTAATCTCAGCACTTAAGAGGCAGAGGCAGAGGCAGGTAGATAGCTGGGGTTTGAGGGCCAGCCTGGTCTACATATCAAGTTCCAGGCCGGCCAAGGCAATATAGCAAAACCATGTACAAAAAACAATCGAGGAGGGGCGTGGATGGCACGGCATGAGTGTGGAAGTCAAGGGAAGACTTTCTGGAGTCATTTCTGTCCTTTTATCTTTACCAGGGTTCTGGGGGGCTGAATTCAGGACACACGGCTTTGTGGGCAAGGTGTTATCTCACAGGCCCTGGTCACAGCTCGGAAAGGTTTATGTTCATGATTTCATTCTTGGACTTCGGGGTCTAGGCTGCTTCTGTGCTGTCTAGAACTCAGACACTGGATTTTGAGGAAACCCGCAAAAAACAGCGCATGTAATCCTAGCATTTTGAGGGGTGAGACAGAGTCTATGCAGTCAAGGCTGGCCTTAAACTCTGACTGTGTGTGTGAGGGTGACATTGACTCCTGATCCTTCTGTCTCCAAAGACTTTTAAAATTTAATTAGGAATTATCCAAATTTATAGGGTGCAATAATGCTCAATACATGCATTTTATATATATGTAAAATATATTATATAACATAATATTATATTATATTATATACATTGATATAACATCACATAGAATTACATATTATATACATAATTACATATAGTATTATATAATATACAATTACATAATACCATATGATGTTATATATAAATATAATATTTTCTTTTCTCTCTCTCTCTATGACTGAGAGCTTCACGATCGCTAGGAAACACTGTCACTGAGCCATAACCACCACTAATCCTGTGTGCATTCCCCCATCACCTCTTCCTTTAGCTGAGGACCAAACACAGGGCCTTATGCTTGCTGAGCAAGCACTCCCCCACTGATCTAAATCCTCAATCCCATGCATTCATCTTTTAAAAGCATTTCCTTTGAAATTTAAGCATTATACAGTCATCAGCCCCTTTCTCGTATTTGAAGATTGGGGGAGTGGCTCAGTGATTAAAGCGCTGCTCTGTAACCATGAAGACCCGAGTTTAAATCCTGAGAACTCACCTAAAGCCAGGTGCAGTATGGACTATGTGTAGTGCCAGCATTCGTACAAAGAGATGGGAGGCGGAGCCCTTGGACGGGAGGATAACCCTTCGATGCTCTTGAGCCATGTAGCTTGGTGTAGGCAAGTGGTAGACAACAAAGGAAAGGGATTGGAGAGATGGTTCAAGAGTTAAGAACACTGGCTGCTTTTCCAGAGGACCAAGGTATTATGCCCGGCACCCATGTGCTGGCTCACTACCATCTGTAATTCCAGTTCTGGGGGATTTGACACCCTCTTCTGGCTTCCAGCACCAAGTATGAACATGGTATACAGACATACATGCATGCAAAACATATATGAGAGAGAGAGAGAAAGAAAGAGAGAGAGGGAGAGAGACTTTGACTTATCTGACTTGTCAAAGCAAACAAGGTGGAAAGCAAGAACCTACGGTTGTCCTGTGAGCTGCTCATGCATGATATGTCATGTGTGTGTTTGTAAATTCCTATCTGGATCCAGAGCCTTTGAACTCATGATAGGCACATGCTCTTTTCCAGATCTCAGGTTTGACTTTCATTTTTCATGAAAAGATGATGTTGTGGTGTACATGTTCATTGGGAATTACATAATGATGGTCGTCTTTCTGTCCATAATCATTTTAAGGTAGTCATCTTTCTAAGCAAAGGAATTGGTGGTTAGAGTATGCTGCCACCAAGTGGTAACAGTAGTTCACTATAGTTCATAGCCACGAAAGAAACTTCTCTGAGAGTCTAGGAATCTCCTACAATCCTAGGAATTTCCTACGACTAATTATAAACTCCACTCCCCAACACATTGAGGTGCTAGATATGGAACCCAGGACCTTGTATGATAGGCAAGGACCTTACCAACGAGCTATATCCTTAAGCTATCCAGCCCATATCATTACTTAGATGGGTAGGTAGATAGACGGGGTCTCATCATCTACCTGTGGCTGGCCTGGAACCTGCTATGCAAAACAGGCTGGCTGCAAACTTGTGACAATCTTCCTGCCTCAGTCTTCAAAGCGCTTGGATTGGTTTACAAGTATGTGCTACCGTGCCTTGCACCACAATGTTTCTTTAACCTGACATTACATTTACAAGCTATGCGTTTTTCCCCCCTAAATATAGGGTCTTGTGTATCCCAGACGGGGCTTTAACTCACTATGAAGCCCAAAGATGACCTTGAACTTTTTATCCTCCAGCTTCCACATCCAGAGTGCTGGGATTTTAGGCATGCTGTCATACCCAGTCTTATGCAGTCTTTGGGAGAGAACCTAGGATTCACACATGCTAGGCAAGAATTCCATCAACTCAGTTGTACAGAACATAACAAGCTACTTTTTAGAGTAAACCAATGCTGGGACTCTGTGGCACATTATAATAGCTAGAAGGCACTGAGCCCAAGGACCTCGTGTCTTACAACATCCAGGATTATTAAAGCCAAGTATGTCAGCACATGTCTATAATCCTCTCAATTGAGGAGCTGAAGCAGAAGGGTTGCTAAAAGTTTGAGGCCAGTCTTTGATAAATAGTAAGTACAAGAGCAGCCAGAGCTGCATAGCGAGACCCTATTTTAAAAAAAACCAAACCCAGCCAAACCAAACGACCATCCAGGGATACTACATCACTGTGTCTGTGTGGTGGCTCACTTTCATCTATAACTTCTGTTACAGGAAATCCAATGCCCTCTTCTGGTCTTCACAGGCGAAAGGCATGCATATGGTGCACAAGTATACATGCAGGCAAAACAGTCATACACATAAATTAAAATAAATTGAATAAAACGATTACACAGCATTTAGCATGTGTCAGGCATGAGTCTCAGTGTTTCTGAGAACTCATTTTTTCCTCCCAACTACCCTCTGGAGGAGACTGAAGTTGGTCCATGTGCTACTCTTACCCTTGTTAGAGGTCCTCTGTGCCTGACGGGTGTGGAGGTCAGATGGCCACTTTAGGGAGTCAGTTCTTACCTTTGTTTGGAAGCTGACTCTTTCTTGTTTCTGTCCCTGTTACCTACTCCAGGTTAGCAGGACCATAGCTTCTGGATTATCCTCCCATCTCTCTCTCGCATGACTATAGGAATGTTGAGATGCGTGCCTTGGCGTCTGGTCTTTGATGTGAGTTCTGACTATCAAACCCAGGTGATGAGGCTGGCTTGGCAAACACTTCTAACCATAGAGCCATCACCCTGACTCCAGAGATGCCTTTCCTTATGTCAGCTTTCTAAACTTTTTGATTATATTCACTATAATTTAGTTGAAAGTGTTCCCTTAGCTAGGCATGGTGGTATACACCTGTCATTACAGCCTTGGCTACATAGCAAGCTTTTGGCTAGCCTGGGTTCTATAATGAAACCAGATCAAACCAAACCATCTCTTTAGTGGTGTGTACGTGGAGTTGTTTTTGAAACAAAGACAGTGGTATGCTGATTAGCTTTGTCTATGTGTGTTGACAGAAGTTTCTGTCCTACCCGGTCCCGCAACCGTTCAATTCCCAAAGAAACACACAGAGGTCTACATTGATCATAAACTGGTTAGCCTATTAGCTCAGGCTTCTTATTAACTCTTACATCCTACATTAACCCATAATTCTTGTCTGTGTCAGCCATGTGGCTTGGTGCCATTTATCAATGAGGCATTCTCATCTTGCTTCCTCTGTGTCTGGGTGATGACTGCAGACTGAGCCTTTCCTCTTCCCAGAATTCTCCTGTTCTCATCGCCCCACCCATACTTCCTGCCTGGTTACTAGCCAATGAGCATTTTATTAAAGCAATACAACTGACAAATCTTTATAGGATACAAAATCATTGTCCCACAGCATATGTGAAGAACAGTATCTATTTAATAAATAACTAGAATTGAAATCCCTGCACCAAAGTCTCATGCTTTTTCAAATTTGGTAGATAATATCAAACTAGTCAAGAGTCACATTGCCAATTGCCAGACTCTTATTAACTGTGTATACATTATTCCTTATGTATTCTTGTTAACACAGAATATTATTAAACCAACACGTAATAACTCATTTATAAGACATAGTTCATTATCAAAGTTTCAATTTGCATTTCTATTACAGGTACAGCTGGACATTTTTCTTACCACTTTTGTACAAACTACCTGTGAAGGAAGCCAGTTCTCTACCCTAACGTGGTAATTGTTTAAATTATTTTTTCTTGAGAAAGGTTAGACTTGATCACACTCCTGTCTCAGCCTACTGAGTGCTGGGATTACATGCATGTACCGCTATTAACTAATTTTTGTTTGTTTTTGTTTTTGTTTTTCTTTTCTTTTTTTCCTCTGTAGCTTTGGAGCCTGTCCTGGGACTAGCTCTTGTTGACCAGGCTGGTCTCAAACTCACAGAGATCCGCCTGCCTCTGCCTCCTGAGTGCTGGGATTAAAGGCATGCGCCACCACCGCCCGGCCTGTTTTTGTTTTTCAATACAGGGTTTCTCTGTGTAGCCTTAGCTGTCCTGGAACTCACTCTGTAGACCAGACTGGCCTCAAACTTAGAGAGATTCACCTGCCTCTGCCTCTTGAGTGCTGGGATTAAAGGCATGTGCCACGACTGCCTGGCTTCATTAATTATTTTTTTTCTAGGGCTAACGATACCTCAAGTTTTCACACGGGCCAGGTAGATGCCTTAGCCATGGGCAGCATCCCTAGATATTTACTTTTTTATCCTGTTTTGGGAACTTGTTCCCTGGAGAGACATAAACCTCTACTCTCCACATAAAGCACCAATGACAAATCAGATTAGGATTCCACCAAAGTCTGACTTGGGGAACCAATGAGTTATATGGTTTGCAGAGTATAGGTGAGGGGTCACTTAAAGAGCACGGGTGACCCTGAAGCAACTGAACCACTGGAAAGTAACACTCAGCATGCAGGATGGCTTCCCTATAGCTTCGCAGATAAGGTTTCCTCTCCTTCAGTTTACTCCTCAGACTCATTCTATTCTAGCACGAGTCCTCATGCTGTGAGGGTAGAATTAAATGCAGAGGGTTTGGAGGCAGAGAAGAGAAGGCCCAGTGTCAGAGGTTGTCTTGTAAGTAGTTACTGTGATAAGGATGATGGGTGATGCTCAGAGATGCTCTGGAGGACACACTGTGATCCATCCGCATGTAGGGTACCTACAAACACGTCAGATTTCAAAAGGTCCTAGATTAGGACCTTTACTCTTGTTTATTATAGTCAGTGGCCAGAACTAGAAAATTTTGAAAATTCCTGAAGTTGTTTCAAAATCAAATCCTAAGTATTTTTCTTTTTGAGATAGGATCTTGCTACATAGCCTGAGCTATCCCAAACTCACCACCGTAGTCTCTTTACCTTGGTCTCCCGAGTGCTGGGACTGCAGTCATGTGCCACGATGCTCAGCCATGCCCTGAAATAGCTCTTTGTTTCATTTATTTGCCTCTCTCTCTCTCTCTCTCTCTCTCTCTCTCTCTCTCTCTCTTATACACACACACAGAGAAATGCAAAATAATTTAATATATAAATACTATAAAATTACAACAATGAAATGGTCTTGTATAACAAATATTCCTTAAGAGTGATGATCTGGAACTGAATAGAAGACCCGGATATCAATCCACACATCTTCGAACACCTGATCTTTGATAAAGAAGCAAAAAATATCAAATGGAAAAAAGAAAGCATATTCAACAAGTGGTGCTGGCATAACTGGATATCAACATGTAGAAAAATGAAAATAGACCCATATCTGTCACCATGTACAAAACTCAAATCCAAATGGATCAAAGACCTCAATATAAAGCCAGCCACACTGAACCTTATAGAAGAGAAAGTGGGAAGTACACTTGAACGCATTGGCACAGGGAACCACTTCCTAAATATGACCCCAGCAGCACAGACACTGAGAGAAACAATTAATAAATGGGACCTCCTGAAACTGAAAAGCTTCTGTAAAGCAAAGGATACGGTCAACAAGACAAAACGACAGCCTACAGAAAGGGAAAAGATCTTTACTAACCCCACATCAGACAGAGGTCTGATCTCCAAAATATACAAAGATCTCAAGAAATTGGACACCAAAAGATCACATAACCCAATAAAAAAATGGAGTACAGACCTAAACAGAGAACTCTCAACAGAGGAATCTAAAATAGCTGAAAGACACTTAAGGAAATGTTCAACATCTTTAGTCATCAGAGAAATGCAAATCAAAACAACTCTCAGATTCCATCTAACACCTGTAAGAATGGCCAAGATCAAAAACACTGATGACAACTTATGCTGGAGAGGTTGTGGGGAAAAGGGAACACTTCTGCATTGCTGGTGGGAATGCAAGCTGGTACAACCCCTTTGGATGTCAGTGTGGTGATTTCTCAGAAAATTAGGAAACAACCTTCCTCAAGACCCAGTAATACCACTTTTGGGTATATATC